>WTSP01027817.1:0-26026 GCA_025331215.1 Actenoides lindsayi | reverse complement strand
GGGGGGGGGGGGGGGGGGGTGGGGGTGGGGGGGGGGGGCGGGCGGGGCGGGGAGGGGCGGGGGGGGCGGGGGGGGGGGGGGGGGGGGGGGGGGGGGGGGGGGGTGGCTGTGCTCTATGCTACACCCTCTCTGTCCTCACACTTCTAGATACAGCGCCACATGTCTGTTGGCAAAGAGATGTTTTCTTAGATTCACAAGTTCTGCTCAGCATTTGACATAGAATTTAAAAAGCAAACAAAAGGAAAAAAAAAAGAATAAAAGAATTGAAACTTTTTTAAAAGACTGCATTTTTTAAAAAGTTAGATTAGCGGTGTGAGATCGTACACATTTTATCACTCCTGTGTGTTTCAAGAAAATCAAAATTAAAACCTCAGCTTATAACACATGCTGTAATTCAGTCTTCTCATTAAGTCAAGGGAGCAACACTGAGTTATACCAGCCAATGATCTGGCCCATGTCAGGAAAACCCAGAAGAGGACATCATCTTTCCCCATCGCTCACTTGGTCGGCCCTGCCCAGCACAAAGGCACTCAAGCTAAGGCAACCACCTCCATGTCACATGCATCCCTCCTGGTGCTGTGGTACCCATGACACTGAGGCTTTCCTACCCAAACACAATACTCATGTCACTACACTACAAAGTCATGCCCCAAGTTGTGGATCAGAGAGATTCATCATTCACGATCCTCCACTGGATCGCTTCTAATTCTTGTCCACTTTATAATAATTTAGATAATATTTAGCTTTTACCATGTCACGCTGTTTCGCACATACCAGGTGAGACAGACTCTTTGCAGTGAAACCGCTGGCAAACAGCACTTTGGCAGGAGACTGTCCCAAGCTATGCCACAAAGCAAGACTAAAGACAAAAGCAGCGTCATTTACGTGGCCCAAGGATAAAAGCAAATTTCAGTTTTGGTAGATTGCAACTTCAGTAAATTACTATTTTCAGAAGATGCAAAAGAAATTTGAGAATGGAAAGGCCAAGGAAGGAACAATTTCTTCCTCTCTCCTCCACTTGGAGACCTACCATCAGCCTCAGACTCCCTCACAGCATACCAAAATATGGATCTGCAGAAGGATTACATTTAACTGAAGCCTACCATGCTGCAGACTTACACTTGAGAGATAGACATAAACCAAAGAAAGCTCGTAATGAGACTTGGGTGAGCTCCACCACTGCAGCCAAAGGCTCTCTCTGCTGTTTAATAAGGTTAAAAATAACTGGATAGGAAGCACTGGAGCAGGGGACTGTGACACATCTGCAACAGAGACCCAGAGCCTGCTTTTATAGCAGTTTAATAAAAAAAAAAACCCAACCAAAACAACAAAAAACAACCCCACAGGCCTGTAGTTGTTCTTGTTTCGAGTTCTTACACTAACAACTTTGTCTATATACCTCCTGAAGCTTTTGGCTGCAATGCACAATCAGAACAATAGCTCAGAAGAAGCCAGCAGTCCTGGTTACAATTAGTCGGGACTATTTTAACTACCTGTTGGGTTGTTATAGATTTAAGAAGGACTGGCTGGTGAGAAGAGAGTTCTGGCAAAAACATCTCTGCTGAGTTAGGGAGACCTTTGGAATGGATTTATTTATTTTTTTTAGTTCAAAATAATGGTTTGGAGAGGCTGTTTTAGAAAACAGACAGATATTCCTTCTCTCTACTGTTCTGCACGCCCTTTTATGACTCTTAGCTCTCCAAGGCAGTCCATATTCCTCATTTACACACAGTGGCCAGCACAACAGCACCCCATCCCTGACTGGCCTTGGAGCTCAGAACAGAAATAAACATAATCTGAAGAACAAGGGAATCACTGACATCAGTGTGAACTTCCCCTAAATCCTGGATGAAAACCTCCATGAAATCCATGAGGGAAAATCTGAACACATTAACCAAAAAAAAAAAGAAAAAGAAAAAATAATTACAAAATTAAGCAGATATGTGAGAGAAGCTCTATTTAAAATAAAAGGCAGCAGAGACCAAACTGTAAGAGTCCAGGTTTTGAATGGGCTTTCATTATTCATTGACCCAGGATTCTTCTTTATGTTACACAGAAAGCAAAAGATTAAACCAATGCCAAGGGGAGCAGAGATTGGAGGGTGGGTGTTGTGGACAGGCTGGCCCTGAGGAGGTGGGGAAAGGGCACTTTGACTGTGTTCAGGAAGAGGCCGTGGCACACTCAGAACTTCACAGCACAAGGGTGCAGCGACTCAGCTAATTGGGGAAGATAAAAGGCAGGTTTTTATGAGACAGACACCGTCATTATCCAAAATGAAGGATAAAAACTCGAGCAGCTACATCTCATTTTATCACTGGGAAGTCTCAGAAGGAAAAAAAAAGAATTATCGAAGGTTTTGATAGTTCCATTTAACCACAAGAAAACTATGTTAATGTAACCTTAAAGGTTTGACTAAACCCTTCGAAATCAAGGCAATTCAGAGTTCAGGCCTCAGCTTCTTCCCTAACCCACCCATAGTGCCCAGCCTGTGTTACAGACACAAATGCTACCTGCTCGGGGACAGCGTCACTTATACAGGCAAACCATACTGCCGATGCTTGTGACCCCAGCAGCAACACCCAGTACAGCCTTGCATCTTTAGGAAAAAAACAGCCCTTAGAGATGCACATAAAATGGTCTTACATTTTCTACACTTTTTTTTTTCTTTTTTATGCTTTGTTTCTTGTAATGAAAATATAAAAACAATAAGCAGTTTCACCATAACCAAATCCAACACAAAACTTTCCTCTCCAAAGTCCAACTATGGCTGTGTTAAAGCAGCACTGACAGAGCACCCCAAACCAAAGCTTTCTGAACTTTTCAATTCCTTAAATTAAAACAGAAGCTAGATTGATTTCTTAAAAGAATTTTATTTTATTTTTTTTTTAAAAAAAAGCACCTACAAGAACTCTCTGTTCCTGAAACCTGTCAGGCTACACCAGAGCCTGCACAGGCAGCAAGAAGCAAGCACTTATATGGCCAAGTTTCAAAAGCCCTGAAAGTCTGGGTTTCTAATGAAAATACTGACAGACCCTTAACCACACAGCAGCATGAGCAGGCACCACCATAATAACCATTTAAGCACTCTTTCCTCAGAAAGGCTTGGCCAGCAGTGAGGGAGGAGTAAACAGGGCTGGTAACTTAATGACCTTTGAGCATTAGCCGATGGCCTTTTTATGAGCACAGATTAACAGAACATGGGAGTTTTTAATGGCCGCTAACAGGTGCCAAGGCTGCTTTTCCCTCTACCTACCAGTAAAGCACCAATCCACTTCAAATAGCATCTCTGCTCCCACCCCCTCCTTTATTTCTGTTTACACCCCAGCATCTTCAATGACACAGCAACATATGTCCTGCACCAACCTGCAGGTTACCAAAAAACAAACAAGGGCACCTCACCTTTGGGTAATGGCATCATCAGGTGAGTCACCATCGTGATATCACATCAGAAGTGCAGTCAGTTCAAGGGTGACAATCAAAATAGTTGTATCCTTTTTTCCAGTATGAGGGAGCACGTAGGAAACCCCAGTGGCAGGCTTTAAAGCTGTTTGAAAGCAGGAGGGAGTCAAAGCAAATCCAAAGCAGAAGCTTCCCCTTTCTTATTTATAACATCACTGTGTGGTCCTGGGACAATTCTTCCCAGCCCACCTCTCTCACCAGGTTCCTTTCTAGTGTCCCTTTCCCTGGCTCTGCCCCGTTAAAGATACCCTGGTATCTTTATCAGCCAGAGCAGTAAATGCTTAGTCCACCCCTCAGCAAATATTCCTGCACCCAGCCTTATCCTGGCCTGAGAACAATTCAGAAGCTCACCAGGACTCAGGGCAATTACTAAATTGGCTCCTCTGCATTTATCTCTGTGGGTGGGTAGAGAAAAGCCCTTGCAATTAATCTCAAATGCTGCCTGATTAGGCACAACTCAAGGGTTATGAGCCTTTCAGAGCTGAGCAAGCCTTCTCCAAGGCTTGAGTCTCAGTCAGTGGGCTGAGACCGATCCTGTCTCCACTTCAGACATGGATGGGGGTCACAGGCATGTGCGTGCCAGGGGGCACTGAGCAGGAAACAGAGTGCTGGGGGAAAACACAGCAGGAGCATCACTGAGGAGCATATTACAGAGCCCTTAGGAGCCATTACCCCTCAGAAAAACACACCCACCCTGCCCATTGCTGCAGTCACTCTCTTGTGGCATCCACAGGGCCCGTGCTGTCTGGGCTTGCACTTGCTGGCCTCCCGCTCCTCCAGCCACCCCACCCTGGGCCACCCCTCACTGCCATCACCTTGCTGGGCCCAGCTCTCTAGACCTCACTTCCACTAGGCCTCAACTCCTGCCATCGGACACCCAGAGTGGAGCCTCCCACTCCTTTCTCAAGGCCTCCCATGCTCTCAGCCTCCCACCCTCTGGAACCACATTCTCTTAGCTTCCTGCTTCTCTCTCCATCTCCATTCTTTGAGCCTCCTAATCAACCACCGGGCCTTCCACAATCTGGGCCTTCACTTTCCTGGCCTCTCACTATTGACCATCCATCCTCTCACCTCCACTTTCTGGGCACCCTACTCTCTGGGCCCCCCACTCTCAGCCTCCCACTCTCCTGAGAGAGGCAATTCATCAACATCTTATTTTTCAACAGAGTAAAATAAATAGTAAAAACTCCAGATGAAACCATAGAAGAGCCCCTTAATAACCTGTTGGAAAGCAGCGCAGGGGAAAGGGACCTGGACGACCATGTGCCAGCAAAGTGCCTTTGTGGCCAAGAAGGCCAATGGCATCCTGGGGTGTATTAGAAGGGTGTGGTTAGTAGGTCAAGACAGGTTCTCCTGCCCCTCTACTCTGCCCTGGTGAGGCTGCATCTGGAATATTGTGTCCAGTTCTGGGCCACTCAGTTCAAGGACAGGGAACTGCTTGAAAGAATCCAGCGCAGAGACACAAAGATGATTAAGGGAGCAAAACATCTCCCTTATGAGGAAAGGCTGAGGGAGCTGGGTCTCTTTGGCTTGGAGAAGACTGAGGGGTGACCTTATTAATGTTTATAAATATTTAAAAGGTGAGTGTCAGGAGGATGGAGCCAGGATCTTCTCAGTGACGTCCAATGATAGGACAAGGTGCAAGCAGGACCATAGGAAGTTCCATGTAAACATTAGGAGAAACTTTTTCACGGTGAAGGTGACAGAGCACTGGAACAGGTTGCTCAGGGAGGTTGTGGAGTCTCCTTCTCTGGAGACATTCAAAATCCACCTGGATGTGTTCCTGTGTGACCTGATCTAGGTGATCCTGCTCTGGCAGGGGGGTTGGACTAGATAATCTTTCGAGGTCCCTTCCAACCCCTAACATTCTGTGAGTCTGAGATTCTGTGAACATGAGGTTGCAGTGCCAATCTTACAATTTTCAACTCTGAGTCCCTTATTAGAGAGAACATATTATGGCTGGGATTTTGGGCAAAACACCAGGGAAAGAGATTGGAAAACTCAGGAAAAAAACCTTGATAAAACAATTAAAATCTGCCACACAAAGGGATTAATCATGTCCAGAACAGACTTCCTGGAAAGCAGCACTGTGAGCCATCTCATACAAAGCATTGCAAGAAACTAGTCCCAAGTCAGGAAGGCATGAAGCAGTGAAGGTTGGAGCACACAGAAAAATGGTCCATTAAACTGTCCATTGTGTGGGAAATGATAGAGGGGAGGGGACATGCAGTGGTGGAGCACAGGGAAAGCAAAATGCCATCACCAGCAGCACTGGCTTTGTGTTCCTCCTGGCATCTACCACTGCTATTGCATCTGGTTGTGGATGGACTCAGCCTGAACAAGTCAGTGTGGGGCCAACCCCAGTGGTATTTGGAAAATAAATGCCAGAAGGAATAAAGAACTAAAATTTAAATCTAAAAAGGTTGCAGATATGGACTTCTAGCAATTGCATGCAGGACACTTGTCAGAGGGGTGGGTGAGGAAACCCCAAAGGAGATGTGGGAAGCTCCAAGAAGTGGGGAAGCTCACAGCAGAGCAGGGCTGAAGGAGCTGATGTGGCCCCTCATCTTTATGTACAGGTGTTTATGTAGAGGAATAAAGAGAGTGTATTTCCCATTACCTACAGAGAGATGCATTTGTGAGTTGGGCTAATGCCAAGTATGCTCCTGTGTTAGATGTGTCCACAGAGTCCCTTTTGTTCACACTGAGGACTCACTCTGGGGACTCTCTCCTGTAATACTGTTTGGATTTTGCAGCATTTCACGGGAAAATGCAATTTCTTGATGGTGTAGAGGTCCAGGGTCTGCACAGATCCTCTCTGAATCTGACGAAAAGAAGCATTAAAGTATAATCAGAGCTTCAAGAAACTTTGAGAAGAGTTTATTGCTGTGCAAAATCTAAATGAAATATGAATTTAAGGTAAGAGAAAGATGTGCAAAGAGGCCTGACAGCCTGGCAACACCAAATTTCAGAGGAAGCAGGCGTAACTTAAACAGATGCTAGACCTGACAGGAAGCACTGATGTCTACAAACTCACTCAAAGAGGGGATGAAGTCACTCTCTTGAAATTATATTGTCAAAATGGAGACCCAGGCTTTATGTGACAGATGCGGGGTCTAGCACCCTACAATCAAAGAGACAAGCTCAGACAGGGTGCCCAGGAAGGGAGCACAGGGCAGCACCCTGCTGACCCCCACATTCACACAGCCCTGCAGAGGCAGCACCTTAGAAATGCATTACATGGAAACTTGCAACTTGTGAGGACTTGGAAAGTCCTCAGAAGTGGGTGTTCTTCCTAGGAATGCTGGGCCAGAGGAGCAGTGCAGTGAGGCAGACGAATCTGTGGACAAGATACAACCAGATTTCATTAACTCATCACTGTGGTGCTGGTGGTGCCTCCAGGGAGACCACACAGCAGCACAGAGCACCCCAGAGACTAAACGAACATGGTTAATTATTAGGTGGTTTAAGATACATTTGAATTTCTTTATTGTGCTCTTGTTGTTTGTTGTAGCTATTTTTGGCTGGAGAAATGGTAACTTGCAGGAATTTTGAAAAGAGCCAGTTGGAAGGGACCCTTGTGTCACCCAGGGTTGGGGTGACACATGGCTAAACCACCCCAGTCCCCCTCAAGACTCTCCATTTCCTGCCAGCATCAGGTGGCAACCTGGCCCTGGTACACACTCTTGCAAAAGGACTTCACAAAGTAAATGAGCCCTGTGCCTCAACTGATGGGAGATAGATTTCTGCTACAATCTACAACAACTGAAAACTGATTTGTTTCATTAATGGAAGCTGGCAGCTGGATCACAGCCCTCCAAAATACCAGAATCTAACTGTAGACTTAGAGGTCTGGGTTTTAGCTGGCCTAAGACTTTATGAGCTGGAAATCTGCTCAGAAACATCATCTTCATAAATGTGGATTGCTGTATGCTTCATGGCTAATGTTGTGGGTTTGTGTACATAAGCTGGAGAACAAGGTGCGATTTAGTATAATGGTATAACCAGTATAACCACATCAAAGCCAGTAGAGAGACTCTCATTTCCAGTGGAGGGTGCATTCACGTGACTGCTGTTTGCCTGAGATCATGAGATTATATGAACACTGAAATTTAAAGCGAAAGGGTGTGCAAATAAAACAGACTGAAGCAATGGGAAATGCTCACATGAGCCTTTGCAAGGCCAACACACAGGGGAGTTCTGTTCCAAACTATCCCAAATCTTTAAACTATTTCTCCTGAGTGTTTTACCCACATTTCAGCTCACCTGGCTCAAGCTCTGAACACCGAGACCCAAGGATCCACTTTGCAGAGAGTTAATTCCTGGCAGCCAAATTCATTTGCTCTGCAGGTCTCCAGACATTAGGGGTGTTATCCCCGGGGACAAATTTGGCCACCAGCATCTGCATTCAGCCCTGGATGAGCAGGAACAACTTCCTTGACTTGCGGGGCTGATTTGTGCTAGCTCTGAATTTGGCCCTGTGTCTTTCCCTTTGTTCTGTGTATAGTTAAATAGACAAGATGAAAAAGCCATGACTAATTAGACTGTTAAATTAAACTGCTTTAAATTTATTTTATGTGATGCATAAAGTTCATAAAAAGAGGTACCCAGAGTAGTATCAGTGACCTTTCTCCAGGAGCTGCAGTCCACCCGGATGCTTTTTTGAACCAATTGGCTGAAAACTCCTGGATTTCTTAACACCTTTTATTCCCTCTCTGCCACTTTCAAACCTGAAGGATTTATTTTTATCAGTCCCTCACCCACATAATGACTTTAAAATTCCTTAGGTTCATACCTTAAAATATAGCTGGGAATTAGAAGTAATGCCAATTAACAAGTCAAGGCTCAAAGGCACTGATGGAGTTAGCTTGCACTTCTCCCTGGAAAACTGTCATAAGTATATATAAGAATCTGCACACCTCAGGATTTCTGTTTGGAGCACTCTGACTATTCAAAAGCACCTTCTTCATGATACTTGTAGCCTCATCACCACCATGGTGCCTACAGACCAGACAGCCCTGGGCCAGAAGGGGTAGCAGTGAACCTGCACTGTCCCACAAGTGCCTCCCCAGGCAGTTGCCTCCTTCAAAGCTCCACACCAGCAACAGACCCCAGCACCTCTGTTTGGACAGACTTGGCTGGAACATCTGCATTTGGACCCACAGGTCTGTCCTTGCCACACCAAAAAGGCAGTTGATATGCTCCAGGCATCAACTGATTCCTGGATCTGAAAACCTGGAATTTCGAGACAGACAAAACCCCCTTATTTGATATGCAGACATTCCTCCCACTCCCATTTACCAGGCACACAGATAAAAGGCAATTTGGTTAGACCTCGTGAGCCTCTGCTCCAGGATTTGGCACATTAAGGAAGCCAGAGTTTAGTTCCCAGGTCTGTCAGTGGCTTCAGGCAAGTTATTTCACTTCCCCCAATTCAGTTTCCTCCTCAGTGGCAAAGTGGTGTTTGCAATATAAAATAGTACATTTTCCCTCTGGCCATCAAGTACTCTTCATTTTTCTGGGAATGCTGCTTTTGCCCTTCAGGATCCCTCACGGGGTGGGGTGGGGGCAGCTGCAGAGACACAGGTGGCATCCAGGCACCTGGGAAGAGGGGCTCGCTTGGGCAATTTGAGAAGTGAACAAGTTTTTTCATTCATTACCGAGCGCTCCTTGCAGCCTCTTACTACTTCCACTAATTATGCTGTTAAAATGAGTGTCCCTATTTCACACTTTGTTAGGAGTGATATTGTCCTCCCAATTCCACGTTCAGGCTTTCTTCTGATATGCTGCCATTATCCCCTGAGCACCAGTGGCCAACCCCAGTCCAGGGCCAATTCTGCCTGCACATACCTCCTGCAAGAGCTGCTGGTAGCAAAGTTTGGCCCCCTCTGATGCCAGCCCTGAAAGGAAATGGCCACAAAACTTCCCCGTACCCTTTGAGACCATGAACTGAGCAGGACAGGACTGTGTCCTCGAAGTGCTGGGACAAGGTACTTTATCTTTCCCCACGTAAGGAAGACAACCAGGGAGGTCTGATGGCTTTTCAGAAGCCTAAAATTGCCTATTGTGGCTGCAGCACCCCCTGCTCCTGCTGACGCTGCACTTCCCTACTTTGTGCTCCATTATTTGGGAAGGATGGGTTTTCAGGAAAGGTGTGAATATCGCTCCCTTCGCAGCTAATCCCAACACGGCAGCGGCCCACAAGCACACTGTATTGCTAAGCAACACTTGGCAAAATCCATGCCAGGTTGTGTCGGTCCCTTTTGATGTTTCACAGAAGCATTGTCATTTCCATCTCTGGCATTGTTTCCAGCATTTTGGGTGTCAGTGTTCCTGAAAACCATCACAGAAAGGATGTTTATTGAACTGTCAGAGGGTGAATGATTGACACTAGGCACAAGTACTTTTCATGTTCAGGTTTTGGCATGCCACAATTGGATTATTTCCTGATAAATGCCATCCAATTCTACCAGATGGACCACTGAGAGATATGCCAACCTGTGTGAGAAATGGAGTAGATGCTCAGTGCCACTTATTGGTAGATGTGTGCTTCTCCAGCCTATCCTTTTGTGTAGCTGCAGGGTATTTCGCTGAAGCAGTGACTTTTGTGACGCTTGTAATTAGAAGAGCAAGGCAATTTTCATTGTGCAGAAGGGTAGAATTCAATGCCCAAACCTGATTTCATTCGCCTTAGTGCGGAATGCAATACCTGTTCCTCTCCTCTTAGGTTTAATGTGCTCTCTGTGACTTGAGCATTAAAGAGCCATGAATTTTGAAAGTCAGGTATTTCTCATATATAAATAATTTCAATAAACCAATCCTCTGCCTTCCCGTTCATCTTTTCCTAATGGCTCATTTACAGATCCAAATGCAATGCAAGGATTGTGAGGCAGGTAAAACGTCTAAGAGCAAATGCATTATACATACCATCCAAAGTTTATTAAACAGCTGAATTCATTTAATTGACACTCAGCTGCAGAGCGGGCAGCTATCTGCGAATTTGGGATGACGGAGGGGCAAGTGGCAGCACCAGGGGACAATGTGACCCAGGGACAGATGTCAGGAGGGGGGCAGACTGTGGCTGTCAAATTGCACCTGGAGCTATTGAGGGTACGTGGGGAAGAGGGATTTAGTTGGAAAAGCTTTTTCATCAACACAGGTGCCTATGCTGAGAAGAGGGGAGAAGGCAGGAACCATCTCGCACAGGCACTGGGTGAAAAATCGCCATGGGGCACAGGAGATTTGCTTTAGTTTAGTTTGGCTTTGCTGGGTGTTGAGAGAGATGGAGTTGCCTTTTTCTGTTTGATTGGGGTGACAGAGGAGGAAATTCCTAATTCTGGAGAGCGGAAAGTTGCAGGTCCATGAAAACATGATTTTTCTGTCTGAACCGACCCACTAGCGAGACAAAAGAAACATTATCTATTCCTGGTAGTCCTCGGCACTTTAATATATACATAAAAAGCAGGGCCTTTGTACTATACCTAATGAGCAGAAGTGAATAATGTGGTATAATTAGCTTCCCTTTCTCAGCCTGCTCTCTCAGATATCTCAACACACTTCTGACAACAGCATGGTACAAGTGGTGACTGGTGCCTACATCTTAGATTTACCATCACTTCATTGTTCTGCGCTAACACATTTTTCATCTTTGCCATTACGAGGGCCTCTCTCCACCGTACTTATTTCCATGTTTTAGCCATTGGCTTAGTCAGTGCCAGTGCATGTGAAACATAGCTCAAACAGAGGCTTCGGGGTGGAGAGGCTGTTATTGTGCTATGCCCTGTCCAGGGACCTGTGGTCAAACCCTTGGGTGCACGCATGCATGTGAGCAGCACCCCTAAAAATGTGTCTTGATTGACAGCTCATCCTGCCAATCACCAAAATAAAAAAATTAAAAATAAAAGTAGAAAAATGTACAGCCCTTTTTGGATGGCCTTGATTAACTAAGGACTTGATCTCGCAATGGTTCCTGCATCAGCCAGTCTCTGTGTCTCACCAGGGCTCTGGGATCTCAGAGCTGCCGATTTCCAAAGTTTACAAAACACCGAGAAAAAGAAATGTATACAAAGTAATGTATGCTCGCTGCAATCTCCTGCTATTCCAGAGGAAAACTCAGAATAACAGCCTTTTTTCTTTTGCTGTCCTTCCAAAAGGGAGCTGAGAGGCAAACTGATTATGCAGGACTTTAAAAACCAGACAGATCAAAAAATCCTGCTCCCAAAATAACACCCTGTAAAATGATATTACTGGGGTTACTTCCAAGAAAGTAACTACAATTTTTATTGCAGATTTGTTAGTAAGCTTATAAATCAGTTCAAAACCAACCCTGTTTAAAAACCTGTTATGCAGAGATGCAGTCAAACGAAACACATGCAGGTAATACCGCTGGTCTTGAGAACTTCAGAATTTCCTTCAAGTAATAACTTTAATTCAGTTCTTTCTGGCATAAACTTTTTCATCCCATTATGTCAAAAACTGTATTATCCATCCATTTGTCTGTCAGAACGATTCCCCCTGGGCCCATATACCACTGGTTCTTCTATTCCAAACCTCCCCATTACATCCTGCTATCAAGAGTCACAATTTTCACTGAAAGTCTCTTGTGACTTTTGACGATGTTTTACAGTGAACTAGACCAGGAAGCTCAGAGTTAAAGGAAATCTTCCATTCTGGCAATGAATATGTAATAGGCATTACACTGTGCAGTATACCAAAAATGTAAGGTTCATTAAGTCTTTCAAAGGCAAGAACTTCCATGTAGCTTTGAATGAACCTGTCTTTGCGATGGCATTAGCAAATGATATTTTGGGGCAGGAGATATTAATACTACGCATTAAGGAACGAATCTGTTTAAATGCTCTATAGCTATGCGTGGATGTAGATGATCCGGGAATAAATAAAAAGTGAATAGTCGTCCAACTTTATATGTAAATTGTCTTCAGCTTATATACATAAGAATGCTCTTTGCTACTAAATTCCTTCATATTAACAAGCAGGAGTGTAACTAATATATAAAATAAAGTCATTCTCTTTAATGAGAATGCTAAATATTTTAAAGAAATGCACAGCTATGAAATATTGTCAAGGGCATTTTTATACTTAAGTTTAAGAACACTTATGACTTAACTGTTGAATAATTTAACACATTCAGCCTTGAAGTACTATTTATGTATGTTTTTTAATGTTCATACTTATGTTGGCTTTTCTTTGCTCAGGATTTAGGACCTTTGATTTCTGTTTATAAAATTTACATCTTTAATCTCCCAGCTCTATGCATTTCCCCGTTCAACTCCCGCAACAATATAGGCAAAATAAATGCTGAGGGGAAAAAGGAGCTAAAAGCCTCGCATAGCTTGGAACAGGGACTGTGTGGATTTTAACAAACATAAGGACAGATTTTAAGGAAATGAGTTCCAAGTAGAAAACCTCTATAAACACGAGCCACCTGTACAGCTCAAAAGGAGAAACTGCAAATGAGTTTATGAGCTCTCTCCGAGAGGCAAAGAAAGCCCCACAGAGCTCCCTGGCACGCTGTGGGAACCTTGACTTCTACCACATAGGTCCTTTCGGGGAGCCCCGTGCCCAGGCACACATGTGCCGGGGGGCAAAGGGGAAATTCCCCACGCAGCACCTGCATGGGTGGTAGGACACAGATGGGGCTGGGAGTGGAAATGCCGCCCAGCGCTCCTTGTCCATTGCAGGCACACGGGGTCTGCCTGAGCACAAACGTCCCCACCATGTGTGGTGGGGCAGGGACAGGGCTCCTGAGAGCACTTTGCAAACGTTGGCTTGGAGACTAACCTGCCTTCACTCCCAGAATGTTCAGGGTCATTCAGCCAATCACCACAGGCAAAAGTTTTGCTCAGTGATGAATCAGAAGCCAAACCGTCCCTGCAATTGCGACATTGCACGAAATTCACGCTGGGATAAACAAAAACATTGACCGCAAGTATTTACAGTGTATCTTGTCACCTTTCATTATGGTCTTTTGCAACATGTTGATGTTTTGTGACACAGCAGATGTAACTTGACATGTCATACACTGAGCATCAACTTTCAGGAATTTCCAAGACACGTTTCTTTCAAAAGGCAGCGTCTCGACGAGACAGTTGGACCACGAGTGCATTTAAAACCAAGGCTAAAAAAGCCACACTGTGATGTAAAGAGCATTACACACAGTGTATTTGGCCTGACTTTTCTTCTGCATTTTGTGTGCTACAAGCCATAGACAGGGAGATGGACAGATCATCTAGCACGATGAATGAGCTGCTGCCAAGCCTATGTTACTATGTAGCTATGGGCCCCTCAGTACCCATTCTGCCTCTGATAGTCATCACTTGCCAGTGTCCAAATGGATTATATATCTCTGGCATGTTTATGGTATAAAGGAAGACGAATCTGAATATCTGCAAACCTTGGGCTCACAGGATGATGCATTTGGAAGGGAAAGCAAGTTTTTCAAGGGCAAAAAAAAAGTTAGTAGGGTTTTATCAAAGGGAATTACCTAACACCTCCTCACATCAGCCTGCACTACCACATGTTAAGAGATCACTTAGCCAGGGAGACAAAGAAGAGTGTTAGGATTAAGAGTAAGAACCACGACATATTTTAGCACAGGGATGTCTTTCAAGCTGGAAACTGTACACAGCAGTCACTGGCACACCAAGCTGAGTTATTTCTTTAGCAGTGATGTTTATTCAGACAAACAGATGGACAGAAGTAGTCACAGAAACCTGGTCCTCTGGGGTTCATAAAGTCAGATCATGGCTGAGCAGGACACCCTCAAGGGAGAAGAACCTGGGGGCCCAGTCTGCCCTGCAAAAGACACCCCACTGGATCATCCTACTGAGCAAAAGCAGCTGCTGGAGCAGATCAGCCTTCCCTGGTAAGCTCTTTCGGGAGTGGCTGTTTTCTAGGTCATGGGCACTATTAGCTTGGGAGAAGCAAAACAGAGAAGCATGGAAGACTAGAAGGACCGTGAGACAGAGGACAGTGTAGGATGAAAAGAAAACTACTCCCTTGCTGCACTGGACCAGATCCTCTGGCAGTGGTGATGGGATCTCAGCACTGAACCCTTTTGTACTGACTCAGTGTCACTGCAATGTAAGTATTGCTCCCTCTGAGGTCTTTAATTCAGCAGCGCCGTCAGCACGGTCTTTGCATCCCAGGAAGGAGATACCTAATTTGCTCAGAATAACTGCTTGCACTCCCTCTGCCTTTGCTTTCCAACAGACCTGAACAGGGAGGCAGTTTTGTTCCACAAAAACAACGTTAAATGAAAATATGTAAATAAAGAGAGAACTGGAGGGTGAAAACACGCATCATCTTCCTGAAACTAAACGACTCGGCGCATATCCTTGGGATGGCAGCAAAGGGATCCAGAAACCTCAATGGGAAGTCAAACTTTACAACAGAAATTCAAGACAAAATGAATGCTGCAGCAGTAATACTCAAACTCACAGTCTCCGCAGGCCTCACTGCTTTAAAACCCACCAAAACCTCTGGATCTCATAGCTTCAAGGACTTCTTTTCCAAGAGTGTCTCCTGTAAAGCTTTATTTCCTTTTGAAGTCTGCTTTCTATTTTGCTCTACTTTTTTGCTAAGAGTGTATTTGGGTAGGAACTGGCCTTTACATCCACAGGCAGCCCTGGCTATCAGTCAATCTATCAGTAAACCGCTCATGAAGTTCACTAGACAAAGGGTTAGAGCAGCTAGTACCACAATAATGTAGAAACAGAAATATTACAAAGTAAAGGCTTATAAAATAATAAAAATTCTACTTAGTTCAGATACCTCCCAGTGCCTTTGGCAAAATACCTTAAGCATTCCACATAAGGCGGGCATTGTCTTTATAAGATGGCACCTCATAAAATGGTATTAAATATCACCAACGGGGCTTCATATTTCATCCAGCAGGGTTTAGGCCAGACATGTTCTATATCACACATTATTAGAATGACATCTGCTTTGCAAGTTGTGTACCCAGGAGCATACCTTGATAACTCATTTCAGCACTCATTCTCGAGGCTTCTGTGGCTTCGTAATACCTAATATGTTTAACTCATTTTGAACAGAAGTCTAAAGCCTGTCGTGGCCCTCTGGCCAAAACTGTAGCTGTCAGGCAACGGAGCCAGCTATCAAACATTACTCATTTATCATTAGTGGTGATGCAGCTGTACAGAGAAATGTACCCACTGAAGTGAAGGGCTGTCAATTGTTCCCTGTATAATACTCCTCTTCTCAACAGGGCATTTCTCCGCGGATGTACAGTGCAGCTAGCGCACTTCGCTACTTCCCCATAGCGCAGAATTTATAGTAGCAAGGAAACAGGGACCGTATTTTCATTTAAATGGGTCTGCCACCAGATGAATAAAGCAATCATCAATAGAATCTCTAAGTGGCGAGATAGGCGACGCGCTGTTTATAAACATTACACACGGGCATGTATATGTATAAGTGCATGTGTGTGCGCGTGTGCACATACACGCATGCGGCCTTTGTAAATAAACTCTCGAGATCTGTATCGGTATTTAAAAACGGGCGCATGTTCGCTACTAAAGGCTCCGCTTCCTCTCCGCTCACCATTTCCATAAGAAGACTGGAATGTGCAATTTAGGCTTCAAATTTCCATGTCTATTCTGCTTACAAAACTCAAACACACACTACCTTGAACTTCGCTATCCTCAACTCCGCTCCCTAGGGAGGAAACCAGCCAGATTAAATCTATATGAGAGATCTCCTGACTGCAGACACTGCTGCGTTTATTCACAGAGGCAAAGCACAGCAATGGTCTGGGAAAGCACCACAGTTAAGATAGTATCTTCAGGCTCCTTTGAACCACTGCTGCATGCAAATATTTGTACACATGCATTATGAAGAAAGTGTGGCACAAGTCTCTGAATTTTTATTTGCCTCTGTACAAGCGAGATACAGAGGAGGGAGACAGACTCCAGTGGCAAGAAGCAGAGCACTGGCTTCCACGTTTGCCTTTCCTCTCACTCAGTGGGGCTTCTCCTCTGGAGCCCATGAAGGCCAAAGGGAATTTGCTCATCGCTTTCAAGGCATTCACATAACCACAAAAACGTCAAAAGCGGGTACTTAAAATCAGGAATCCAGAGCCATCTCTATTGAACAACTGGAACATACCTGTTGCTCACATATTCAATTCTGACCTAGGTCCATCTATGCCCAAGTTTCTCGAAAACATGGTCACGATGCTCTGTGCCTAGGAAATGGTTTCATCTTTTTGAGCGAAGGGCAACTACAACCATCGGTCCTCCAAGCTGTGTGTGAAGGCCAACGTGCCTTTGAGCAGATGTTACACAAAGCCTTAATTTTATTCCCAAATTGCTAGCCATCCCACATTTAACCCAAACAAGTTTGCTGAGAAGCCACATGAACTTTCTCCAAAGAATTTCAAACAAAGCTTTTTGTCCAGCATGGTGCAACTAAGAAACTGTAACAAAACCACAGTCAGAGACATTTCTGTTCCTCCTTCCGGTCTTGTGCAAGGTCTCATGGATGATGCCACCTTGTTAAGTGAACAGCAACTAAACAAGTTTACAAGTATTATTACGTATTTCTGTGTCACAGTTTAGGATCAACCAGGACATTCTGGAACACTTCCACTGTAGGCATAGAAATCCAGTGACCAAAGCACAGCTGCACTTCAGTTCTTTCCCATGTTTAAATACAGCTGCTAGCACCAACATGGTTCTTATCCATAATAAGATGAGTAATAGGAAAAGGGAGGAAGAATGCAGCCCTGAAAGTTGCAAACATGGGACTGCTTCTGGGGAAAAGCTCCTCTCCAACAGAACCAGCCAGCAGTAGACATAGGTAAACATGGAGTTGCCTGGGGCAGTAATCTTTTGAAGGGATGCCACTGAGAAGAGGAGTGGAAGTCCCACAGCCTACTTTGCGTATGCTGAGCATCTTCTTTTTCCTCCTCTTCCCCACTTCTGAACACTACTTGCATGCCACAGTGTAGGGACTAAGCACCATCTACCCCTTCCACTCTGACCACCAAGCCAGGAGGACTAGTTTTGTGCATAGCTGAAAATGAATGCCGCAGAAAGTGATGATGAACGACAAAGTTTTTCTGACAGAGGTAGGCTATAAAAACAGATCATGATGTGGTAAAAAGTCTAATCAATGGGATTTGCCAGAAACACAGGGAAACAGGCTTCCAGTGTGGAAATGACACCAGCAAATTAATAAAAGAAAAAAACCCAAAACAACACCCTGAAGCCTAGCAAGCAGCCAGCAACTCAGGGCATAGTGGGATACTAAGGAAAGTGGAAACATCCACATTAGTTCGTGTGATTTCCCTCCTTTACAGCCCATGTTCTCCCAGGGAAAGGATGTGGCACCTCAGTGGCAGGGTGCGGAACCGAAGAGCAGTGCCGTGGGACTCACGGAGTTGCACCTGCTGCTGGTAAGCTGGGCTTGGGCTCACCGTGCTCCATGGAGCAGGACCATAGCTACCAAGGCTACCTCTTTGACCTGACCTGATCTTATCCGTACTTCCAGGTGCCTTTGAAGCCTGATGCTCTCATATTACCACAGGTCTGTACCTCCTGCTTTGGCCCACAATCCACTTTGTTATATTTGAGTTCATTCCATAGCTTCCTTATTTAATGTAGTTATGGGCAGAAGAGCATTGCAAGGAGGTGGTAAATGGTGATTTCTAAACCAACAAAAGTAATCCTTTGAACATGGTCCCCTCCTTCTTTTTTTTAGCCAAACCCTGGACAGAATCCATTTTTCCAAGTCAGAAGGGATATACATGACTGCATAAAATCCCAGGAGCCTCCCCTCAAAATAGCCACAGGGGTTTGCAAACAAGACACATGAAACACCCTCTTTACCCATTTCCCCCGGGCTAGGCAAGCTCCCTCTGCTAAACTCCCAGATGCTTTGTGCTCAGAGGGTATCAAGGGCTGAGCACAGGCTTTGAAAAATATATTACAAGTAGACCACTCAGGAAAATTCCTGACTTTTTCCACATCCTTTTTGTAATATTACATGCTAGGAGAAATTATGGGTTCAGTTATGACTACCAAGTTAACAGGAGAAGGAAGCTGTCAGCACACATAAGAAACTCAGCTGAGCTCTCTATGTTAAATTGTAAGCCAGACTGCAGAGGTCAGAAACTGCTCCTGGAAAAGCAACATATCTCTTACGGATGTGCCCCTTCCTCAGCTACTGAAGGTGAATTTCTCCATCATGTCCTGGAAGGTAAATCAGATATGGCTGAGGAGCCTTCTGGTGCAATGCTTTAGTGTGCATAGATGGGCATAAGCAGGCAGGCTCCAGCTCCTCGCTTGCCTTAGTTAGGAAGACACCTGTGCTGAACCTTCCCCAAAAGAGGAGAAAGGAGCCCTGCTCAATGTTCCTCCTGTCCAGGGTGTCCAAGAGCAGCTGTATCTCAGTACAGTTATCTTTCCTTATTGCTTTCTTTCAGGTCCAAGCACCATGCCCTGCAGCATTAGGCCTTAGGTTGTCATCCCAGTCACTATTTCCATTATGCTGTAAGCAATAGTGTGCTACAAACCAGCGTGAGCACACAGCTATGCTCATCATCTGTGTGCACTCTGACTCGTGATTAAACCCATGTCTGGACAGGGAGGAGTTGAATTCAAACTGCTTTCAATTACTAATGTAAACCTGATCTTACTATTGCACCATGACTTTTTAGGGTTACTTTATGCCTTGCAGGAGATTCGTCCGTTCTATTGTTCTCTTTCCTTACAACCCCACTGCACCCCAAGTCCCATCCATCCCCTAACCCAGATGTCTTCCTCTCTTTACACTTTGCTCAGTATCACTTGCTCCCACTCCCAGATGTACCACCACCACTTTGCTTCATGAGGTTTCTTCAAAACTCCTGTGTCACTTCTGACATGCCACAGGAAGGAAAGCATTTAGTATCTGTGGTCAGAGATGCTGGGAAACCAGTAACAATAACCATTTGGTAGCTGGCAGCCTCAAGGACCAGCTGGGAAGCTGCAGAGCACAAGGGCAGCAGGAGGGCTGTGGACCACGCTGTGCTCACGCTGCCCCATCCCTGCAGAAAACCCACCTCCTGCACTGAATTTCTTTGTGAACCTCCCTTGTCTGCTGAGCGGGGTCAATGTTTGTTTAAAACATGCCTCAGTGCACCGTTCTTTCCCACAGCTCTTCGAGGTTTGCGTTATGATACAGTTGGTGAGTCATGCACAGATTAGTCATGGAAGAGATTTATTCTTGTCTACAGAAAAGTCCAGCATGAGTAAGGACAACGCAAGTTTGGCACCGGCTTGTTTTGGTTCTGGCTAGTGCCAAAGGTGAGTTATGTCTCATGCTCAGCTGTGCAGCTCAGGCTGGTGAAGCAGACAGCACTGCACATCTAGTTTAATGCCCTGTGCAGAGACCAAAACTTCAGCACAGCCAATGCAGGAAGTAAAGAACGGAATCAACTCATCTCACAAGCCAGATGCTAAAGACACTTCCAACGGTTACTAATCTTCACCAGATCAAGCCTCTTGTGCCTGAAAGGCTCCAAGTCCTAGTGAATCCTCCAAGTCTCTTACGAAAGCTTACTAGAAAGCTGGACGAGATCTTGGCTCCATTGAGGCTGGTAGCAAAACACTCACACAAAGCTGGGGTTTGATTCCATAGAGATCAAATTATGCAGGAATCTAATTTCCCTGTGTATCTACCAGTCCCTAAATTACTCCTGGATTTTTTTTTCACTGCAAAAGTAGGGTTTTTTTCATTTCACAGGGACGATACGATGTCCAGCAATAACACCACATTTCTGACAGTGAAGCTGTCTGGCATTCAGCTGCCATAATGTCAACATTCAGCTAATTTTCCTTTAATTAGTTTATACAGTAAGTGTAAAATCGTACCTGCTGACTGAGGCGGTAGTCACAGGTCTGCAGGACGCTTAGTCAGAACTTGGGCTTCTGAAACAAGAAAATGTTTTCATTCATATTTTAAAATTCCATTCATTAACAGGTGTATACGGTTTGACTTCTTCAAAGTATGCTGCAGACACAGCCCAATAAATCTTCATGACACCTCACTGCATCTCCATTTTATAGATGTGGTGATTCAAATATATCCAAGTGAAATGACTTGCCCAAGGCTAATGAAGGAATCAATGTCAGAGACAGGATTAAAAGTTGAAAAATTCCTGGCCCCCAGTCTCATAACCTAACTGTGGTCGGCATTTCACTTATACAAAAACAGGAAAAGGAAACACATCTATTTTGAATATTGAGAAAAGCAGTTCATAGCAGATGGGCAGCCTGATGTTTTAAAATTGCTTTACTTTGTCATAAAATATCAATATTACACAGGATGTGGTTCTTGTCCAAGACTATACCAAGGTGTGAACAGCACAAAACCTGTCACTGGTAGCTTTTAGAGAAGCAGAGGTTGCACTAAAAGAATAAAATAAGCAGAGTCTCTGAGATGTCTCTCTTGCCCCTTTCCTTTAAACCAATTTCTTTCTGTGTGCTCCTTAGTTGGTAAAAGCTGCTTTGAAGCTGAGGAATACCTGTTCAGTAATGAATCTGTAGCAAGATGCCTATTGTCACATCTCAGCGGCAGAACAAGAGGGCTGCAATGCCCTGTTCTCAAACATGCGGGTAGCACCCGCTGACATTTTTTGGTAGGTCTACCCACTTCTTTCTTAGATGCTAACACAGAGACAGGCAGCACCTCCTCTGTCGCCAAAACATAACGGGAAGACAATGCACCTGTCTAGCTGTGTAGAAGGATAATTAAAAAAAAAAATAAAAAAAAAAAAATGAAGGTACACTTGTGTCATTAAATATTGATGAATAAGATTCATTGACTGAGTTGGAGACAGTAGGATATGGCTTGAAATAAAACCCCATGAGGGCCACACCCCCTAGTATGCCCAGGGCCATCCCTTTAAAGGTAGGACAATTATAATTAATTGAGCAATCTGACAGAAAGCATACATCCATACAGTGGAGCAGAAAGTGACACTGCGCACAGAGCCATCCAGGACACTTGAAGGGTTAATACTGGTTCACTAGACCAAGGACAGTAAATTCTGCCTGTGGCTACCACCAGTCTATTGTATTATTATTGCAGGCTTTAGAAACAGCTTTTAATTTTAACCCTTTCCAGCCTTCTTCTACTATCGTCTCTTTAAATAATTGGCACTGAATAAAATGGCATGAAATTTTCCCAGTCATACCTCTCAATAAATTCTTTCACTTTCAGTGTTTACAATACTGTGCAGAAAAAAATAAAAAACATAATCCAAAGAACCTGGGCCTCCTTTACCTGTCACTTTTAACTCTTAAAGACCAGACATGTTGCCATAAAACTGGGCCCCTTTCATTTTGTTGTGATCAGTCCCCACTATTTGCTGCAAGGGTTGTTGTAGAATCCTGTCCACTACTGGAAACCATGCAGTAAGTATTCAGTTTTGGTAAACAAGCAGACTGAATATAGATAGTCCTGTACCCTTTTCAGTCTTCCAGATCCCTGCATTCCTTCACCTAACTACATTTTTAAGATGAAGTACTGGAAATGGTTCATGCCTGACAAATCAAACACACGGGAACCAATGCAAAAAGCTCCTCATTGATAACATTTTCAGCAAGATGCTGAGCTCATGTTCAACCCATAGGCAGGCTAAAGAGAAACAACCGATGGAGAAGGGATTATACAGAGGAGCGTGGTGGACAGTAGAGGACTGACTCAGTGACCCAGGAGATCCTTTCCAATTCTCCATTTCTGTGTTCATCTGTTCGTATTGAAGTTGATGGGAGACATTTCCTCTGACTTCAAAGGGCTTTTATCTGGCCCTAGTTTCATTTCTTTTCAATATATAGATGCAAGAGTAATGTCACGCATGATTTTCATGAGACATGCTAATATACAATCAGTTCTGGGAGCAGCAGAATGAACCCAGGTAGATAAATTGTTCATCCCAAAATGCTAAACATGCCAAGATCTGAAAAATACATCTCCTCACATCTAAAGTGCAGATAAGTCCAGTAATGTCACAATCGGATTTCCAGTCATCATCAGCCATAATCAATTATGCCAAATAAATTGTCCTGTTATCTATTTGCACTTTTTGCAAGCTACAGAGACAAGGTGAACAAATGTTTTTGATCCGGGGCTGGGCTCACCACAAGGCTGGTGCATTTCCAGCAGCAGGAAGGAGTACCCCAGCATTAATTGTCCCAGCACAAAACCTATAGCTTTGTATGGAAGGTTCTTTAATGCATATGGGACATAGCTCGTTAGAGGGATGAGCCACAAAACATTCTGGAAAGAAGTATACAAGTCTAATACTGGTGGACACAGAAACAAGGAATGAGAAGGTAGAACTGGGCAGTTGTATAATTACACTGTTTTCTCTTCCTCTCTGTTTTTTTTCCCCAAGCAGGCATTCAGCCTGCTCAGTAGAGTCGCTCCAATATGTTATCTAATGGCTTCATCTTTACTTGTGAGATTCCCCATCTGTGGCCAGACTGTGCCACCGCCTCATTCAGCTGAGCAAGAGAACAACATTCATTCACTCGCCTCAGATCTTCTGAGACAGGTCTTGCTCTGGAGCAACAAAAAATGAGCTGCTCCTTAGTCAGGTCTGCACCTTTGCACTTAAGCCAGCCTTTGATGAAACTTTCCTCTGGATTTCAATGGTGCTTTTTATAGCTGGGCAATCTGCTCGCTTGCTCTGGCTCCGTCCCCTTTTTTGCTCTTTAACTGGTATCATTCTGATCTATGTGGTGGTCTCGCATTTTCCCCTGGAGATTTCTGCATCCACCTTGTCTTCAAAGACAAATAACACAAGCAATGATTTCTAATCTGCAGTTCCTTTGGAAGGATGGATGTTCAGACACAACCAGTTCGTCCTGCTATTTTTTCATCTGTTATACAGTAGCTGCTTCTGCTGCTTGGATGTTTCCATACTCACTTTCCTTCTCCATCTCTTTTCTCCTCACAATTACCATAAAACTTTAAGTGATTTATAAAACACGGAAAACAGTATCATGTCCAATTTAGTCCTCCTAAAGCACAGAGACATTTCCTCCTATTGGTGTCTCTAATGAGGATGCTCCACGGAAGGATTTGGACACTCAGAGGCACTGGTACAGCCACTGACTGCGACTACTCAGATGTGGTGGATCCTTCACATGACTAGGACAGGGAAATGACACCACACTATGAGAAAAAACAACAGTCAAGGTGCTGAAGATATCCTGACAGGAATTCAGAGGTCTGAGTTCTTCAGGGCTGTGTCTGGGTCTTCATACCCAAAAGGTGTGGACATGCCAAAAGCAGTCGTGTCTCCCATCCTATGGGTACCATATCCATAGAAATGATGAGGTAAACAAAGGGGAAAGAGAAGGGAGAGAGACTCGGGCGTGTTTCAATTTCTGCTCATTAAGTAGAAGGAATGCATCTAGGAAGAGCAGACTCAGGAATGGGGAATCATCACTGATTCAGCTCCTCATTGTAAGGTGATTTTAAGATGGTTTAATCGGTTGTCTTCTACTCCATTCATGTGCCAGCTTCAAGTCACAGATGTTAAAGGCCCACAGCCAGAAACAGAACCCTTACAGTCTTGTCATGGCTTCACTGATGACATCTGAGCAACCCAGGGAAATCGTATCTGACAGGCTGGCAACAAAACAGCTCATCTCATGGATAAGGGCATAGCCCTTGCTCCACTGCCATGCTCTGCAGATACCTAATAGCAGTCCCAAGAGGCCTTTGTGTGTCTCAAAATGAGTGATGCAAGGACACTGGAAAATGCAGCAGACAACTTGTGCCTGTTGAAACATTCAACATCCAAAGCAGAAGGGCCTTGTGTGAGGACCAGTGCAGTGTCTACATGTGTGAAGCCACTCATGCTTCCAAGGCAGCCTGGATCCTCAAGTGGCACAGGCCTGATGGAGTCAGATCGAAGTGCAGTTCCCAGGTAGCTTGTATTTGGTTGCCCACCAGTTCATACAGACCTGCAGAATTGCTCAGGTTGATTTAATGATTATCTCATCAGTGGCCACATGTCACAGAGGAAAACAGTCATGGTTTGTCTTAATTTACAAGTGTCATCTCCTACAAGTGGAAAGAGAAGCATGGGAATGGCAAAGCTGAACTGATTTGTTCTGGCACCAGTATTCCAACGTGGCAAGATATACCTCTGACTGTCACATTCAAATTTAGTAGATAGCATGCTTGCTTTTTATTTGATTTTTAGCAGGTCTTTCCACAATAAATATAAGAGCAGGATGCATAAACAAAGCGCCTGGCACTTACAGTTTATCTTGGTGACAGAAAACTTGATTGATGAATAATAAGTTCAGAAAGTGGCAAATGTTCAACATAGGGCTAAATAACCTTTTGTTGATGGGTTTTTTTTTGTTTGGTTGGGGGTTTTTTTCAGCTCAGTTTCTCTTAGCCTTCACATGTCTTGAAGTTGCTTTGTTCTAGTACTCCATCAGCTGCTGGGAGGAAAAAAACAAGAACTGCCCTATTTGTTCCTTATATATTGTCATTGATTGAATTGCTTATCACCAGGGCAAGAATTAAATGGAGAACTTTTGCATGCTACATTGCTTCTTGTTTTCCCTTTTCACTTCGCTGGGACAGGGCCTTTGAGTCAGACCTTCCTGCTTGCAAAACGCTTCTTTTTAACCTATCGCTATTACTGCAATATCAAAAGAGGGGAGGGGTGCATGCACACATGCAAAATAAGGTAGTTCAGAGGACACACCAGCCCAAAGAGTGCTACATTCATAAAGCCTAGAAGGAAAAAAAAACAGACTCTGTTTTACAGAGAAGGAAACTGAGGCACAGAGTCTTAAAGTGATTTGTGTCCAGGAGCTTATAGGAAGAGTCTGGCAGAAGGGCAAAAACAAGCCAGACCCCGTGGCTCCTAATCTTGTGCCTTAGCAACGAGACCATTCTGCCTCTGTGCGCAGGCTCAGAGAGAAGAAGGGGCAACCTTCTAGGAGGGAAATCCTTGTTGGATTAAGCACTTTGCTTGCTTTCCTCTTCTCACCCCTTTCCTCCTTCAAAGTGCAGAGGATGGGGAGGGGGCCAGGTGGTGAAAGAGTGCCCGCCCCCCTCCACTCTTCAGCAGGGTCTGGGTGCTCCCCAGTGGCCCCTGAATGCCCGCACCCCTCAGCTGGGGAGGGAGGATATGATTTGTAATTGCAATATCTTCATTATCGTCTCTTAGTTCTTTGCACACTAATGTCAAGAGCTTTGTCTTTGTAGTGTTATTGGCATTTTTCATCATATTCATGAAGTGTGGGTCAATTTTCTTCAAAAGGCTCACTTCGCCAACTTGCCACAAAGACAGACAGTAATAAATTCTACTAGTGCACAGCGAAGGCTTCGTAGCTGCAAGCAACAATAAAAAGCAATGAGCTGGGTGTCACTAAGTAACTCCAGTTTACACTGCATTTTCTTCTTTTATTGAAAACTCGGAATATGAATTTATTAATGAACACACAGGCCGACTTTGCAGGGGGGGGGGGGGGGGGGGGGGGGGGTGTTTTTGTTGGTTGTTTAAGAA
>WTSP01027815.1:110982-129694 GCA_025331215.1 Actenoides lindsayi | reverse complement strand
TGCAAAAATCTAAAAAATAAATATTATTAAAATAACTTATAGATGGGGGTGTACTTAAATAGTCATTTTAAAAAGAAAACTTTGTCTAATAGCTTGGTTTGCTGAAAAACATCTATTTGGATAAACACTAAATATACATTTTTTCATTAAACAAACAGACAAAAAACCCCAAAGCTCAAATTTTACAAGTGATAAACAGTATAGTAAGAGTAAATCATTGTACCGATCTGGTTTATATCTTTCAAGACATTCCTGAAACTTTGTAGATCAACTGTTATATTAAGTGACACCATGAATTTTTTTACATGTGCTGATTTTTCTTCTGCCTGAATCATTGGCCTAAGCTGGTGATTGAATGAGTGAGAAAGTTAAAACATTGGATAATTTAGAGCAAGAACCTGCTTTGCTGTTGTAGCAGAAGCTGTAGTAACAAGCTACAGATGCTGAGTTAATGAGTGTGTTTAATAAGCAGATGGGTGGTGGGAGTGGGTTTGCCTCTATAGGAAGCATAGAGAGTGCTGGGAAATATAGGAAGTAACAGGGCTGTGCTTGATTGTGTCACTGCTATGTGGTGCTACTAGGGATGGAGCAATTTACCAATATGTAAGCTTTTTGAATGTTTTATTAAAATCTTACCCTTGTTTGTTTTGGGTTTTTTTTTTTGTTGTAATGAGTGTAGTTTGGGGATGTATTTAGGAAACTATGATAAAATAATTTGAAAACTCCAAAATGAATCTCAATGGAAAGACCAAGAATTGAATTGAGCCTGGAGACTGAATGAGCCTCAAAACTGAAACAATGCATCTAATCTTAATTGAACTTTTTTATCCAGGGAGCTCTGGTAGAAGAGATTTTTAAGAGGAAATGTTGCTGAAGAGAGCAGTGATGCTGAATTTTCATTTAGTACTGGAAAAGCTGATGCTCAAAAAGTTGGAAGTGCTGTACCTTGTAAAAGCTTTCCTGCTAATCTCCAGAAGGTCTTTAGCCAGGTGATGATACCAATTCAGGTATCTGCCTCTACAAATAAGAAAGGAGAGTGGCTTTGAAATCGGTGTAGTATTTCTGTTTCATGTTGGACGGTGACATCTTTTTCTATCTTTGTGTCAGAACTCAAAAATATGATAGCACAAATCCAACAAGTCATTTAATGGGAATGGTCTCTGCTCTAACACAAACATTTATCATTATAAACTATTTTTCCTTGATAGGTTTATTTTATTTTTTTTTCCCACCAAGGGAATAAAGTCATGGTGATAGTTAGCACACTTGGTAGTGGTCTGTAGCTGTTAAGAGAATTGCCTAAAAGGAAAAAATGGGATGAAAATTTATTAAAAGGTATTTACTGAAGTGTTACCTTTCTTGAGGCACTATGAGCAGCTCAAACCAGGATCTTGGTGAGGTGAGAGGAAGCTGGTTATCTCTAACCCATGGACATTTGAAAATTAGTATGTGCCTTAAGAAAGGCACATATGGAAAAGTTTCTAATTATTTTATTTGTTTTGTTACACACACGTACTTGGGGGTTTGTTTTGTTTTTGTGGGAGGAAAGAAGACCTCTGTAGAGGCAGAAAAAATGGTAGAAGAAAGACACAACCACATCTCTCAGTAATAGTATTGCTTCATGGTTAGGAGAAAACGCAAAGTCTCTAATCATGGTAATTATTTACACCAAGAAGGAAGAAATAAACGTTGCTTTAAGAGACAGGGAATTTCTACCAAAGCATTCATATTTTGCAAGCTCTTTGGATTGATGTCACTTTGTAATTTATTTTGCTACCACAAGTCATGAGTGAAGCATAGAATATTTGGTCTGTATTTCCTGATAAAAGTCTTTCCAGACAGGGGAAGGGCTTTTATCCATCCAAAGAAGGGATGTGATTTTAAAAACAAACGAAAAAATGTAACTCAGAACTCAGTGTTTGCTTTGATTTCTACATTGTAGTTCCAAATAAAAGACAAAGAAGGGCTTTCTTTTTAATATTGCTGCCTTGTCTCTTCATAGAGAAGATGGATTTGTAGAAGAACAATATTTGTATCAACAGCATGCATTAAATAACCTTAGAACAGTGCTGTAGTTCGTGCTTTGAATAAGGAAATATAGGTTGGATTCCTCAATTGTGTGTTTAGCTGCACTATTGATGTATCCAAATGCATAGATAGTCACACCTTTGCTATTTTCTTCTTAATTAATAATTGGACAATACTTTTAAAAAATTATGCTGTTGCAAGGCACCAAGTATTTTCATATGGTATTTACTAGATTCATGAGTCACCTCTAAATCAAAGATTGTGGCTCTGAGAATCTGAAACTGGCTGAGCCTCCCTTAAAAACTGATCTACCCTAAGAATATGCCTTTTAATGAAATATAATTTTCTGTTTACTTCAACAATATAGGACAGCTTCTCTCAGATAATATAAAACCAGCACCAAAAAAATCATATTCTGCTGTGAAGCCATATGAATGGATGCTTAGAAAGAAGCACAGAGATTAAAAGATTCAGGATACCATCTCTGTAAACTATAATTTAGAGAGCTGCAAGCTGTGTTCTGTAATCAGTGAAATTATAGGCACCCAATTACTGTTTTCTTTATTAAAGCTCATATTTCAATGTACAGTCACAAATCCATCTTGTTCTCCAGATAATATCAACAACTCATCCAACTCATCAGGAGAGTATTCAAATAAGGTCCTGTGGCAGGATTGTCTGTAAAGGCATGAGGACAGGAGCCTTGCAGTGTGAGGGGATGTGCTGTAATGGGACAGGGAGCGGATCTATACTCTGCTAGCATAGCAAGTGTACAGGACTAGATGAAAAGCCACAGAAAAAGTGGGACAGTGCAGAAATCACACTACAGTGTCCAGTGGTTATAAATTTAAACTGTCATGGCAGGATGTGCAGATACAGTAATTCTTCAGTTAGGCTGCAGGCAGGCATCTTTGTCCAGGTCTACCTGAAGCTGTTGAGTGGTTTTGTTTTCATGGCAAGGGTAGGGAAAGTGCCTTAGTCTGCTGTAATCTCTGTGCCAGACTTATTAGCTCAAACCATTTTCAGTGGTGCACTCAAAGAACTATGTGAAGAAGAAAGTTATTGCACTGCCTGACCATCACAGCCCTTTGCTGCAAATTATTGTGTGATTGTGATCCATAATGTATTTCCACCAAAGAAAACTAAGCAGATACAGGGACTTTAACCTGTTTAATAAATTGGCTGATCTAACACAAAATAAATTATAAAGTTGCTCTGCTGCAAACAGGGAGCAAGTTTCTTTTTTCCAGATAGACCTGAAAGAGCAGTTATGTTCACAACCTGAGGAACTGTATTCCTAAGAAAACCTCTGGGGTGGTAGAAATCTATGTAGAGCAGTGCTATTATCCATCACAGTCTCCTTCAGACTTCCCTTTCTGAGAAAAGAATGTTACTCTGGGTGACACTGAAAAGTATACTACTATTGAGGCAATTTAGATCAGAGAGCTTTTGTAATCACTGTCACAGGCAATCCTTTACTATTGGTCAAGAGATAAGGCCTGAGGCACTTCTGGACATTAGTTACAAGATGTTTATTGGTTGCTCAACTTCAGAGAAGACTCTTAGGGCTAATGAATGCTTCTAAATACTTGGAGGTTTGTATCCTCTGGAAAGACTTCAAGGCCTGCCAAAGACCGAGACTGCTTCAGGATGCCTGGTATACGCAGCAGATGTAGTATTTCCTAAGAATTATGCACACCAGCAGCTTGGACTAATGTCGCTTTTACTGCATGCCTATGTGGTTCACTTCTGTTAGTTGCACTCTCTTAAAAATGCTTTTGAAATCCTCAGCTCCAGAAGTCAGTTAGTGCTTTCAATTTCTTTTGCATGCATTAGTCCCTAGATTGTTACTTTAAATTTCCAGACTACTTGCATTCATATGTAAACCATGTTAAGGGTCGGGGCATGAGAACACACCATTTCTTTTTACGTTGAACTTTCAGGCCTGAGAAATCCTAATGTGCACAAGAATATCCCAGAAGTGCCCCTAACTGCACCCGCTGGTGGTTAATCAGAGTTTCAATCAGCAATAAGTTCTTCTACTATCACCCTTTCCTTTAGAAGATTCATTTTAACAGGATGGTGACAGAGGTCCAAGTGTAGTTAAATTCTAAGGTAAAGCCATATATATAAAAACATAAATTATGTTGCAGGCTTAACGTATCCTAGAAAAGATCCCAATAAGTTTATCAGTTTTATTGTCATTCTGCCCTTCAACGCCAAATAACCATTTTCTCTTTAGAAAAAATACGCTTCTGTTATGATGCAAATGAATGTAGATGTTTTCAGTGTTAGATAGTATTTATCAGTTGGTGTACAGTGGGGACCTTCTAGCTTTTGAATGGCAGCAGTAGCAATGCTTGGTGTTTCATCAGACTGCTCACTGAAAGACTGCTATAATATAAATGCAAAATTTGAAATAAAGGGAAGAAGGAAATGCAGATGTGAGTTAAAAAAAAAACAAACCAACAAAAGGATAGGTTTTCTGCCCTGACAAGTTCTGCATGGCTGAGTAGGAATGGCTTCTTTTTGTATAATATTCACTTGAAAAGTAGGCATTTAGACAAGTTTTGAAATTTTGGATGTATTGGTCAAGTGCTAGGATCTGTTAACTTGTTCTCAGTATTGTAAGGATTTATTTATTTCTCTGGAAAGTATGTTTATGTTTAGACATTGCATTGTCATGTTCCATCTAATATTGTCTTTTACTCTTATTTATACTTAAATTAATTCTATTTGTAGTTTGTCAGCTGTTGGTGATGTTTCTAAATAGGTTGGAGGATGACCTAAGTGAGGCTTCCAGAAGTTAATAATTCAGACTGCTTACTTTAGCTGTGGCAACAAACCTGACCTCAGCTGTCCTGTATCTTAGAATTTAGGTCTGTTTCTCTAGAATGCCACTTGGATGTCCAGTTGGATGCTAAGTATATATAAGGGGAAGAGGGCTCTTAACCATTGGAACTGACAGTTGAAGCTCTGGGGTACGGTGGATGCTCCACTGGTATTTCCAAAGCAAGATTTCCAATCACATGCATGTTATTTAGCTCACTGCAAGAATAACTGGGTGAGATTAAGTGGTCTGTGATATAGATGAGGTCAGCCTGTATGATCTCATGGTTCCTTCTGGCTTTAAACTCTGTGAATGAGTTGTAAAAATGTATTGCTTCGTGTTCCTGTTTATCAAAATAAGGCAACTTTTTACTCTATGTTTCATTCAAATTTGAAATAGATTTGCTTTATTTTTTTTTTTTTATTATTTTTTTTTGTCCTTCCCCTACAGAGGCAGAGGCAGCACTCGGATCCATTTATATGTCAGATGTGTATTAAACACAGAAGTGGCCTGAGGTCAGTAGCTTTTAGTATTTCTTTTGAGTCCTGGTGGTCCATACAGGAGGCATCTGAGACCTTAATAGACTTAACAGGATTGACCCAAGCATGAAATTTAACTTCTGGAAGCAAAGGCTTTATTAGCCAGTGGATCACATGGTTATAAACCTTTTGATTCATTGCTTATTAACATGTCTATGGAATAAGAAGTGTTTGGATTTTTTTTTTCCCCCAGTATAAAGAGAATTATAGCCCTTCTTGCCAAACATAACATGTTGTTTATCACTGAAAGGAAAAATAGAGTAAATCAATATATGTCATCACTTCAGTTAAATCCACTGTGAATTGTTTTTAAGTTTTTCCTCTTGTGTTAGCTTACTTTGAGGTAAGACAAGACAGGGTATGAAATAACATTTGAATTGCTACATTTTAATAGAACTTTCTCACCCATTAGCACAGCTTTCCTAGATAAGGAAACACTGGCATTACTCTGTTGTTATGGCTGTTTATTGATACAGTTCTGCTAATATAGATTACATGAACACTTTATTCTGAATTAAGAAGATGAATTCTGAACCCTTCCCAAAATGAGACTCTGTCAATATTATTAATTTGGTTGGTGTGATTATGTCCATTTCATTGTGAAAGTAAGTTTTGCTGTGTAATAAGTTTTCTATATCTTTAGTTTTGCTGGACATCCTCATTTCTGCACAGATATTTTGTGCAAGCAAAACATAAGGAACTAATCTAATGTGTCTAGGTTTTCCAGGTATTTATTCAGACTCTGATGTACTGTGAGCTGTTAGATCTAATGTGGGAAGGCAGGCCAGCAATATTGTAGTGTGTCATAGGTAGTTTAGTTTTGATGTGCATATTCTACATCATTAAATATTAGGATCAGACATCCCAGCCTGGGAAATCCTGTAGGAAACTGAATTGTGAGATAATTTTTCTGCAGAGTGTAGATGGGAGGGTTATTGTATGTCAGTACTGGGCACAGGAAGGTGGTGTTAGGAGGTTAATGATGCTCTAAAGATGCTCATCACATTCGTCTGTAGAGCAGCTTTGATTTCCTGCACCACTTTGATCTGAGGATCTCAAACTAAAATGTGAGTGTTCTCTGTGCTGATGTTAACTGAGTTAGGGTTGCATTCAGTTTACTTTGAACTAATGTTGCACAAGCTACCACAAACTACCTGCTAGTATTTATTTCTGTAGTTAGTATCAGGTATGGGTTTGAACTAGTAATCTGGATAGAAAATTCTTCCCACATCCTTAACAAATTTTTAAGCAATCAAGTGACCCCCCAGTAAAAACGTCTTCAGCTGCTTTTCAGTTTTAGGTAGATTTTTTCTATCTTTCTCACATAGACTGGAATGGACGCTCTGACAAAATAATTGGTAGTAATTGTTATACCGGTGTCAGTTCTGATAAACCACTCAAGTAGAAAATATTTTACAGATCCAGCCATTTCCTACGTGTCACCAGATAAAATTTTCACATCCTTCAGCACCTGGATCTTAAAGCTAGTACTTGTATTTTTCTTTCATGTTATATTTTTTTCTCGATAATAATAAAGCTGTCATTTCTAATAAAATATGAAACAAGCATCTAGGGAAATAACACTGGTGATAGATAGAGAGGGCTGAAACACTAGACTGTGTGAACACAAATGCTCAATAGGTTGGAATATAATTCTGTCATTAAAATGAACCTATAGAGGGACTAGTACTGAATGCACTGCGATGAAAATGCTTTACATTTTGGAGACTGATTCAGCTTCTGTTGGGACTGTTCATTTTGTTGGAGTCAGATCATGCTTCTGAGAGTTGAAGGAGGTCCTACAGTGAAGGAAGAAGTGCTGTCAAAAATCAGGCAGCGTTAGAGTGACCAGAGGGAGGGCCTGTAGAAACATGCACCAAAGCTGGAGCTCTTTTGTCAGCCTCTCTGCCAAAAGATTATCTTTATTGGTCATTCACCTTAATGAAGAAAAGAATGTCAAGTCCAGTCAAAAAAATTTGCACGCAAAGGGATCACAGGGAGCTTGTAGATCTTATTTTTTCTTTGATATTTGTAACTAGGATCCGAGGCAGAAGGAACAGTGCCATAGAGACATGTCCATCTCCCTATTTTGCCTGAAAGAGATATGGCCTATGTAGAAAACATTTCTTTTGCATGTGGATCTGGTGAGTGTGTTTTCACTCTTTCATCTCTCCTTAGTAAGGTTTGTCCAATAACTCAAGATACATGCTGTAAGACACCTGGAAATTTTTCTCCTTTCCAAAGATGGAAATTAATATATTTGTCTATCTTTATAAACCACTGTGACAGCTCTGGATGGACAGTGCATTGGGAGACTTCAGCATCACTCTTATTGTCAACCATGTTGTTTCTTTGTCCTCAGATATTGAAGACAAGTATTTTGGGGCGGGGGGAATTCCAAGTGAATAAGAAAAGTAAAACTGCCTACTTAAATGACAATTATGCTTTTCTCTGCCTCCAAATAACAGCTAAAATGTTTGGGTTTTTTTTTTTTTTATTGAGAAGTCTGGTTGGTTAATGGACGATGTCTATTTGCAGTTAAAGCTATTGCAATGTTGACAATTAAGCATATACGTAGAACAGGGTAATCAGTATGAATGCAGTTTTATCACCAATGTTAATTATCTAATATTTTCCAACTTACAATAATGTGAAAATTCCTTAGGCATAAATGAAAATGAGCCCATCAATTACAATTTTTCTTAAGGTAATGGCTGACAGAACATTTTCCACCCCACAAAAAAATGGAAGCAAGAGAAAAATTAACAAAATTAACAACTTACTTGTTCAGGCTCTATAGTATATAAATTTAGTCATATACAACATGATGTGTGTTCTCATTTCCTCACGGGGGGAAATTTCCAAGTTGGTGTCTGGAATTACTCATATAAATTATTTTGTTTTCCAAGAGTCTGTATGTGCAACCACTTCTAAAATTTCTAAAGAAAACTTTTTTTTTAAAGTAGGTTGTGAATGAGAGCAGAATTGATCTAAAAGTTATTGTTTACTATAATAATTCTCAGAGATTCACTACATCAGACCCAGGAGAGTATGTGCTACTTTATGTAGAAAAGAGCCAAATACTTTCTGGCGTGTTTCCTTTATATTCCTGAACAACTTGCCCTTTTCATTTTATTTCTCATCAGCTGAGGATCTTGGTTACAATCATTCCAGTCAGACCTTCTGAAATGACCTTTAAATGCTGAGGAAAGCCACTGAAGATTACTTCTTAACCTCTATTCTCCAAACTTTGAATAAGCATCCTACATTAACAGGGAATGAGGGAAACCATGAAGAAGCAATTATTTTCAGGAAAACAATCTCGGCAGCCTTACAAGCCCTGTGATCAATTTTCGTTTTGAAGTTTATCTTCAAATGAAAACTGCAAGACACTGAATTACTCTCTTTTAAAAAAAATAAAGTTGGGAGTAGCAATGACACTTTTTAAAGGCATTCCAGAATGGGGACACATGGCTATGGGCTTACTGAGCTCCAAAGGAAAGTGTAGGACCATATACACTATGTTGCATGACACAAATGTTTGGACTTTAATCTTCTGTCCATAGCTAATATTTCTTAAGTATTCTTGTGTAACCATTCTTAAGGTTTCTTGAGTAAACTGCAGGAAATAGGCTTGCTTTCAACAAAATCCCCAGTCAGTGAGCTCTTTCTGCTCCTGAAACTGATTTTAGGTACCTTACCACAGGTATAGGTCTTGCATTCACTTCGTGATGCAAGTTGAAATATCTTAAATATCTGAAGTATGCTCCTTCACTTTCAGAAGAGGGGGCTAAGATTACACAAGGTTTATAGCAGAAGAAAAGTAAGACTGCTTTCTCTTAGTCTTCTGTAATAATCCACATCATGCTTAGCTCAAGTAATGAGTGAATGTAGAAATTCCAGGGCTCTTCTGTCTGCTTATAGAACAGAGATATATTAAATCTCATGTCTGTAATAAAGCAAGTTAAAGCCACTATTAGCTACTGCCCAGCAATGCCAACTGTTGATGTAGGTCACTATACTGCTCTTTTGCACGTGACCAAATCAAGGAATTGTATTTGCTGTGCTCGCTTTAAGGCAATTAATGATTCAGAATATGATCTTAGCTGGCAGAGCAAGCTAAACATACCATGTTTCTCCAGTAGGTATCATGTATGATTTTGTTTTGCTGGCAACTGTGCAAATCTGTTCTTGCAAGTAAACACTGAACAAGAGTATGTGTAGGGACAGAAGCAACACACCCATTCAAAGATGGTTGGTTGGTTTGGTTTTTTCCCCTCTCCACTCTCACAGAAAGCACATTATCAATTATATATTCTATGGCTTCCCTTGGCTTTCCAGCTCATGAAAGTTGATGGACTCTGTTCTCTATCTTGTAGGTTAAGGGGTTCAAGCTTATTAACTTGTTTCTTTATATTCAGCTTGTACTTTTAAAAATAGTATCAGTTTGGGTTTGGGGTTTTTTGGTTGGTTGTTTTGTGTGTGTTTTTGTGTGTGTGCTTGTGTGTGTTTTTGTTGTGTTTTTTGGTTGTTTTGTTGTTTGTGTTTTGTTTTGATTTTGTTTTTTGTGTGTTGAATTTTTTTTTAATTTTTTTTTTTCTGCTTAGCATCAAGAGATCTTTATCTGTGCCCTAATTTTCTCCAAATGATTCTGGTCTGACACAGTCTATACTGAACTTAAGGAAATTTGTAACATTCTTCTCATAGCAAGCGTTATCTAATCCTCTTGTTATGCTTTTTCATCTACATAACCAGCAGCTCATTTAAGCTTTAGAGGGCTAGGATTTCAAAGTGGTTGATGTTAGTACAGTTTGTAAGTGCAATAGATTCTTACCCAATTACCAAAGTAGTAACATGATGAAGATCTGTACATTTTCAGCATAGTAGCAAAATAATAATGGAAATGAGGTTAAAGGAATAATGGACTAATTATTACATTCATGTCTGTATGCTGTGCAAGGTAAGCCACTGCAAATTAGGAAGGCAAGGGCTTTAAGCATCCTGCTACCAATCCTGGTCTCTGGAGGATAATGTGTTATCCTTACTAGGGGAATACCAGCATGTGCTAAATCTTACCAAAGAAATCTCATTGTCTTGCCATGGAAATGGATGCTGCTGCTTAACACAGTCTGAAGATCCTAGTTTTAATGGAGATACTGTCAGTGTGTTATAGAACTTCATGGCCTTGGCAGAGCTCTGCTGCTAAGGTTGCCCAACACATAGAAATGGAGATTTGATGAACACATTCCTTTCAGTGTATCTCACTATAAATCTTTGTTGGTTTAATTCCTTTAATCAAAGTTTTAGTCAAGTTATGTGGCCATACTGTGGCTGAAATTGCATATCATAGATATGGATTTATGTGTGACACATTAAAAATCTTGCAACAAACCCAACAATTTAAAATCTTTTCATAAAAGAATAGTCTTCCAGCTTTTTGCTGTTACACAATTGGATATAATTGCTTGTCAGTAGATAGCTGCTCAGGAAACACTGCTCTGTGATTCTAGGGAAAGAAACAGGAAAAAAATTATAGCTTGCATGATGCAAGCATGAAAAAAAGAGAAGACCAGGCAGAATTCTGACTTAAAAATGTTACAAAATTCCGAGTATGCTGATTGCTTACATGGGATATATTGAAGATTTAATTACATTGTGTGATAAAAGAGCAGTAAATTCTGTTTATATTTTGTTTCTCCTAACAACAAACGGGAATTCTTTCTCATAAGGTCTAGATCTTAACAGGTAGGAATTTCTGTAACATAGCATCACTATACCTGCATGTTTCACAAGATAGTGTTCTGTTTTTTCTCACATTGAATACAATTGTACTTATATATGTGATAATTAGGTTTGTTAGACACTTTTTAATTGTCTGGCAATAGTAAATATTGCCTTCCAAGAATGGACTGTTTTGGTCCATAATCTTTTTCCTTATAAAAAGAGATTCAGTATTGTCTTTCTAATATTTATTCCATTTTCTGTTTAAAAAAAACCCAAAAAACAAAGGGAAGAACAAAGCTGCTAAACTTGTTTCTGCTGTAACAGTATTAACAGTTCAGAAACAGAAAACAATCTAAGATTGAGTAAACTTCTTATTTTCAACTTTCTTATAAATTTATTCATCTACTGGACATGAAGCAGCCTTAATAGATAAGCTAGTTGATGTTCCTATAGTATAGGCTTATTCCACACAGAAAATTAATTTTCTTGTGTTTTATGCATCCTACCTTTAAATATCTCAAACAGTGGACCACACTCCCCTCAGAGACTAATTTATAGGCTTAAAAATGTAGTAAACAAGTCAGCTGTGGTTACTACTTAGTATTATTTGCACTGTGATAGGCAATAGGGCTTATTGTGCTAGTCAATGTGGAAAAAAAATGTATCAAAGAGATAGTAATTTGTTTTCCTGAGACAAGTGACCTCTGTAAATTTTCAGCTTTTTTTCAGTGGTATGACTGATACCTAGAAACAACGGTACTATACTGGAAAGACCATAGGAGACTCAGCATAGGTCTGTCTTGCTATTGTGAGTGAAGAAACTCTTTCTTCTCTGTTGTACCAAGTGATGTTTCTAGATATTGCTCCAGTTTGCCACACCGTCTTTGAGTATGATGAAGTTACAGTTGGGTAGCTCTGTGCTGTGGTATGCAAGCCTTTTGGGTTTCTGCCACTCTTTGGGTTTGTTTTCTCCCCAATATATTGAACTGTCTTTTTCCAGTCTCTAATTTCTTTTCTGAATTATTGTTAGGTAACTTGCCCTTCAAAGTTTTAACAAAGTCGAAGACAGATTTCTAGCTAATTTCTTATCTCTGTTGTTTTGGAAGCTGCATGACTAATATCACAGGTATTAGTGATCCAAAAGATTCCTTGAATTCTTTATAAACAAACAAACAAAACCCACAAAACAAAAAACGTAACTGTCTACATTTGAGCAGTTCCAGGTGCATTTTAGTGCCATTTCTGCTTGTGGCCTCTGGATAATGATATTATAGAAATTTATTTTGCTTAGTACTAAAAGTTATTAAGCTTGCTTGATTTCCATCAAATAGTGTCACTGAGTTAATTATGTGATGTGATGGTCAAATGAAGGTAAATAAATATGATTTGTTTTGGTAAGTTAATATGATTTTTATGAAGAGAAAATAAAAAAAAAAATAGTGCTTTAAAGTGAGTTGCAGTTTTTATCAGAAACCACAAAGTTCAAAGGAGTTTAATCCGTGTTGATTTGTTTGTAAGCAGATTGATATTTCTTCTGTACAGAGATCTGTCCCCTAACGTGCAGAATTTTAAATTACATCAGTGTAAAAAAAGCACTGAACAAAAGTAGCTTGGACTGTATGCCTTGAAAAACAGTCCTTTAATCCCTTTTTGAGTTTCCAGCTCATATTTTAGTCAGCAAAACAAATACACCACTCAATGTTGTAGGCAATGATAACACCAGGGTAAACACAGGAAATGCTTTTATTAATATAATCTAAGCATTTAATTGCCTTCCTTGTTGTTTAATCTTATCTTTACACATTGAAGCAGTGCACACTGTATATTTCTGATCCTCAAAGGACAGCTTTTCGTATGGCATTGTAGAATAAGACATTATCACCAGAAACCTGACAGGCCTGTAATGTTGCTTGTCAGCTGAGGGGCTACAAAGTTTGTTATAATTATGAGGGAGATGTACAACAGATCAAGGCTTGCAAAAGGCAATGCTGAATACCGTTTTATAATTAAAGAGAAGCCATAAAGTCAAGATGTGCCATGAGTGCTGGTTTCCTATGAGAAATGAAGTGTCAGTATTCAAGAAGCCCCAAAGCAGAGATTTCAGTCTCCAGATGATACATGTACAATCAGGTTAAAATTAAGGAAACAAAACTTTAAGTTCTGAGTGATAAAAGATCTATAATTAAGAAGCTTTGTCCTACCTTTTAGGAGGCATGATGAATTAATTATCCACAGCAACAGTTCTTGTGTTGTTCAATATAAAAATCCTTTTTCAGATTACAACCATGTCTCTGTACCTGTATATGTAAAGAAACATAGATTGAACTAAGAAGGGAAGCTTTGTGGTTTGTTTTGTTTGTCTCTTTCTTTTTTTTTTTTTTCCCAGGTATTTTATTTTTCTCTCTTAAGGCAGGTGATATAACACTTGGAGCCCCTTCTCTGTTCCAGTGCTTGAGTAGGTTTTTTCTTGCTTATACAGGGGTAGCTAAGATAGCAGGCAGACTAGATTTCAGATCTAGTTTCACCTATGTTTAGTACATTAATCTCAGTCTTTTGTGGTAGCACTGCACTAATGGCTGAATTTCCAAAGTCTTTGTCCTATAATTACTGAATCTATTCCCTTAACACAGAATCTGTTGGGGCTTTATGTCATCCATATGATCTATTTCCAGAAATATGACCAACATTTTATCCATTTTTCCTTTACTTATTTTTAGTACTTCTGTTCCTTCTTTTAACATGTGCTATAAGGCACTATATGCTGTAGAGAACCCAGAAAAAAGATATGAAAGTGTGAGTAGGCATAAATTATCACTCTGCCCTTGAGCTGTACGGCTTGCCTTGGGATGTGCTGCTCTTTAGGCTGCTAAAGCTAAGAAGCCAGGTTGTATGGTTGCACTTCTGTATAAACCCTCTCAAAAGACTGTTTGTTTCAATCCTCATGGCAAATGGTAATATAGTAGGTAACATGAATACAACTGGGTGCATAAATCCAGAATTAATATGCCATTGTGCAGAAAAATAAATAACTACAATTTCTCTCTTTCAAACTTTGATGAAATAAAATGTAGTATTAATTTCAAATATTGTGGGTATATTTCTTTCAAAACACAATACCTTTCCTGATCCTCTAAGCACCATTTTGCAGTCTGTGTTACAAATACTGTACTAGGCAGCTAACAAAATATTTTAATAGAATGTGAATTATGTATGTGCTGGCTTCTTCATCCATAATTTTCTTGCAAAGGCAGAGTTGTATAGCACGTTTGTTTTAACTAAAATCTGCTACGGGCCAGTATCCTATGTTTAGATCACCAACATAGTATCTTTTGACCATGTGTAACTAATTCATTTGGTGTAACAATAAACATATTGTCTCGGTACAGGAGCATGTCAGAGAAATTTCTACAAGGCTTCTGATGTGTGACACAATTACAGAGGGAAATCTTGTTTATCCTTTTGCTATTTTTAACAAATAGTTGAGAATTGGGATCTCCTTTTCCATCTTGAATTTTCCAGGGATTTACAGGCATGAAAGTAAATATAATCAAGTGCACAGATATCCTTTAGATATTATTCTGTTTCTTAGTTGCTGTTGAAACTGGCAATGAGTTTCATGTCATTTGCAAGTCCAAAAAAATTATCAGTGTATTTTGGAATATTGTCTAAATAGTGTTCTACACTAATTTTTGCCAGCAAATCTGGACTCTTATTAGCTTTTGTAAAATCAAACTATATGAAAGGATACCATTTTAATAACATATAGGCATATTCCACTTTCACTTTCTCAAGGCCAGGAGCCCTATTTCTCCTTTCTTAGTTTCACATGAGCATGGTGCTATTGCTTTTACCGGAATCACTTCTTATTTACAAGTGGTTGAAACCAGGCTTTAGGGTAGAATAATTGACTTGGTAACAATGTAAAGTGGTAAGTATCTGCTCTGGTCCCTTCTGTGTAGATTTATATATGATAAGGAGGAGTACTTGGGATAGGTGAAAACTTAATATTATTGTGTGTGGTTTTCTATATGCCTTCTACTTGGTTTTTGAACTTGAGGAGTCTACTGGGACATTTAAGAACTCTTATCAACTACTCTACTAATAAATTAATCAAAGCAGCTATTGTAATATTTTGTACTTGGTTTTGATCCAATTATTTTGACATTACTGAAATGAACCTAGAAAGGTCTCTCCCGTGGGGAGTACGAAGGCAAAAACAACATAACTAAGAAGTAATGAAGAAAGCTTTGTGAAGAGCCAAGTGATGTAAGAAACAGACAGGTGGAATGTTTCTCATTTCCTGCTGTCCTGTCTCAATATACTTCAACAAGTGAACTGTATTTTACTATCAACGTCTTCCATACAACTACAGCAGTTTTGTTCTGATCAGTGATCCTTTACCTTTTACTGAGCAGAGCATAAAGGGCTTTGAATAGGAGGTGGGGGAAAGAAAAGCTAAGGATTTCTTCAGCGGAAAAAGAATCTTAAAAACACCTGTAGCTTAGAGGATTACTGGAAAGATTGGTCTGCTCTTATCTGCTTTACATGCCATTTGATGGAATGTAAGGAAATTATACTGGAATGAAATAGGGATGATAAAAATGTTAAGAGACAATGTAGATGTTTGATAATTTCTGAGTGTGGGACTGAAAAGCTTTGTAAACTTTCACATAATTCATACAATTAAATTGTATTACTGAAGTTACTGTTAAGTATCAGTTCCTTGTATTTTGTCTTCTTTATATCACAGCCTTAGTTCAAATCCTGAATACCTTCAATTAACAGACAGATAGCAATTATGTGGGACTTAGTCTGCTTAACAAAATAATTATTTGTACTTGTTTTATCTCAGTGCAGAATTTTGAAGCTTTTGCTGATTATCTGAATGACTCAATTATGATATGATGGTGCTGTAATTGTGTCATAGGCTTTTATTCATGGCAGAACTGCATGCAGTATTTTCATTTTGGTTTATTTGTGATGTGTTTTCAATTGTCTTTTGTTGATTTTATTAGTTCTGACAAATAGGCCGGGACTGCTTTGGGAGAGGCAATTGTACTTCTAGCTTTCCTGGACATGTCTTCTTTCTTGATGTAAGAAATTTGCCAGCATGGGATTTTCAGTTTGACAATATTTGACTAGGATTTCTGAGACTCCTGCAGTATGGTCCATGCTGTTTTTCTGTGGCCATAGGTAGGGGAAGTCTGGAAATATTGGACTTGTCTAGTTTCTGCTTGAATGCCTTCTGTTGTTTGTGGAAAGTAGCTGGTCTGCTCTGAGCACACCCTACAGACCTGCCATCCACTTTTGGTGAGAGTACACACAAAAAAGCTGTTACTGTTGTGGTGAAGTAAGCTGTGGTTTCCCTGTGCTGCATGTGCGAGGTAGCTCTGTCATGTCTTAGATTTGCAGTTCTCACTGAACCTATACTGCATAGTGCATGAGCATGAATTTCTCTAGGGCATCTTGAGTTCTTTTATAAACAAAAATTTTGAGTTATAGCATGCTTTGAGTGTCTTGCTGGATACTGTAAGGTGTTAATCTGTATGGGAGACAAGACAACTCTGCTCAGGTTTGCTGTTAGATTAGGCTATCTAATACAGTTATTTTATGCCTGCAGATAAATAATTTTCTTATCAACATACTTTTAATTTTAGATTTTTTTTCAAATGAAATAAGAAAATACTGGCAAAAACTTAAGATTTCCCACTAGCCTGACTGTACCTCTGTAAATTGGCCAGGGAAGAAATATGTTTGAAAAAACAACCTTAATTGAAAAGATAACACTGTCCCTAGTCTCTAGCATACAGTTGTCCTTAATTTTGTGATTTTCACTATGTCCATGGTGAAAAATGCTTCCAATCACAAACCTATCATATGTAGCTCAGTATAGTGTGCCACTCGGTCTCTGTGGGCAAGAATCAGAGGGAAGGCCAACAGGGCTGATAGCGTGGTGGGAGTCTGTTACAGACCACCCAATCAGGATAAAGACACAGATGAAATATTTTATAAGCAGTTAGGAGAGATTTCAAGATCTCTACTCCTTGTTCTCATGAGGGAATTCAACCTCATGGACATCTGTTGAAAGTACAATACAGTGGAGAGAGAACAGTCCAGGAGTTTCCTGGAGTGTGTGGGAGATAACTTCTTGATGCAGTTGGTAAGGGAGCCAGCCAGGGAAGGTGCCCTCTTTGACCTACTGCTTATGAGCAGAGAAGGACTTGTTGGAGAAGTAACTGTTGGAGGTCAACCGGGGAACAGTGATCATGAAATGCTAGAGTTTTCAATTCTTGGGGAAGTTAGGAGAGGGGTCAATGAAACCTCCACCTTGGACTTTTGGAGGGCTGACTTTGGTCTATTCAGGATGCTGGTTCGGAGAGTGCCTGAGGAAGCAGTCCTCAAAAACAAAGGGGCCCAGGAAGGTTGGGCTTACTTTAAGAAAGAAGTTATGAAGGCTCAGGAGCAGGCTGTCCCAATATGCTGGAAAATGAGCTGGTGGGGAAGAAGATCAGGCTGGTTGAGCAGGGAGCTTTTGCAGGAACTCAGAAATAAAAAAAGAGTGTATCAACTTTGGAAAAAGGGTCAAGTGAATCAGGAAGCATTTAAGGATATTGTAAAGTCATGTAGGAAGAGAATTAAGGAGATGGAAAAGCTCAGTTAGAACTTAATCTGGCCATCTCTGTTAAGGATAATAAAAATGCTTTTATAAATATATTAATAACACAAGGAGGGTCAGGGAAAAGCTCCACTCTATATTGGATGAGCGAGGGAACATAGTAACGGAAGATACGGAAAAGGCTGAGGTGCTTAACATCCTCTTTGCCTCATTCTTTAACAAAAAGACTAGATATCCTCAGGACAACTGGGCTCCAGAGTTGGTAGGTGGGGATGGGGAGCAGGATATCCCTCCTGTAATCCAGGAAGAAGTAGTTAGTGACCTGCTGTGCCACTTAGGTGCCAACAAGTCCATGGGTCCGGATGGGATTCGTCCTAGGGTGCTGAGGGAGCTGGTGGAAGAACTGGCTAAGACGCTCTCCACCATTTATCTCCAGTCCTGGCTAACCAGGGAGGTCTCAGATGACTTGAGGTTGGCCAATGTGACTGCCATCCACAAGAAGGGCTGGAAGGAGGATCCAGGGAACTATAGGCCTGTCAGCCTGACCTCGGTGCCTGTCAAGGTTATGGAGCAGTTCATCCTGAGTGCCATCAAGCAACATATAGAAGACAACCAGGCGATCAGGCCTAGCCAACATGGGTTTAGGAAAGGAAGGTCCTGCCTGACCAATCTCATACACTTTTATGACTAAGTGACCTGCCTAGTGGATAGGGGGAAGGCTGTGGATGGGGTTTACCTCGACTTCAGCAAAGTCATTGACACAGTGTCCCACAGCATCCTCCTGGAAAAGCTGGCAGCCCACGGCTTGGGCAGGTGCACCCTTCACTGGGTTAAAAACTGATTGAATGGCTGGGCCCAGAGAGTGGTGGTGAATGGAGCTGCATCCAGCTGATGTCTAGTGACCAGTGGTGTACCCCCAGTCCTATTGAACATCTTTATTGATGACCTGGATGTGGGGATTGAGTCTACCCTCAG
>WTSP01027815.1:83759-110882 GCA_025331215.1 Actenoides lindsayi | reverse complement strand
CTTCTCTGGACACGTTCCAGCACATCCATAGCCTTCCTGTAACAGGGGCTCCAGAACTGGATGCAGTGCTCCAGGTGAGGTCTCATGAGAGTGGAGTAGAGGGGGAGAATCACCTCCCTCGACCTGCTGGCCATGGGAGGAAAAGTTATCCTTCATGATCTATGGGTTCAAACTTTTGTTCCTATTCTTATAGAAAAGTGTGTGAAAAAGAGCATATACAGGTCAGAACTACTTGACCTTGTCATGATACTGAGAACATGTCACAATTAAATCATGTGTTGCTTCCTCTTTAGACTTCTTTCACCTATCTGATGTGACATTCACATTGAGAAGTTATTCAGTTGCGATCTCTCCCATGTGATCTCTGCATCGCCTCATATAATAATTTAGTATCCAGTTCATTCATAGTGTGGGGCAGTCAAACATTTCAAATGTCAATATTTAATCTACATTTAAAAAAGAATATATTAATACAGAAAGTTTCTTAGAGGGTGGCAGTTCCAGAGTTGTAGCCTTTTGACAGTCTTCTGGTATTTGTAGCATATTTCAAAATGTAGTGGGTTTGAAAAATCTGTGTGGGCTCCCCTTTTAAAAATTGCTTTGTGTAATATCCCTGAGAACTTGTCTAAAGATTATTTTCTTTCTTTGCTGGTTTGGTTTTGTTGGTTTTTTTTCACGTGCATTTGTGAAGGGGAGAGAACTCTAAGATAATTGATTCTTTAGTCAGAGTAAGGACTGGTCAACAGCTCATGTCTTGAAAATTCAATGTGAGTGTACCCAGTCTTTCCAAGATATGCATTCTTGCCAAGCTGGAGACTTCTGTGAACTAGCTTTATATTATTTTTATTACTTTTTTTGTGAGATTTCTTATTTCCTTACATTATGAATATAGTCACTGGTGTGTCTTTGCTTTTTAAAAATACATGTATGCACTTAATATTGCAATTCAAAATTTTTTATATTATGTATGAAATAATAATAAAGGAAACATTAGAAGTTTTCTAGGTTTGCATGAGAGAGGACACACAAACCAAACATTGCTGTAATGTAACATGATTTTTTTTTTAAATTTTATTTCTATGTTTGATTTTTTTTTTTTGTCTTAGTATTGGGAAGTCTTTAAGATAACAGAAATTTCAACACACTAAAAAAATCCTTTAGGATAACAACTGCAACTTCTTTCTGCACACACTTCTTCATCATAGCAGCTTTTTCTGATTCCATCTTGAACCTGTTCACTCATGGATAGTACTACTACCTTTAAATCAGTTTAAATGTGCTAGGTACAGCCACACATGATTGGCAGTTATCCTGGAAGCAGAAGCTATATATGAATCTCAGACTTAATGAATGATTAGAGAGGCATGGCAGCCATTAGTCAGAGTTACTGTTAATATGAAAATGTAAGATGATCTATGGGAAAGAGAAGAGCCTCCAGCATTTTTATCTACTCTGAACTTTTAAACATGTTCTCATATGATGTTAATATCCAAGTAAGTATATCCAAACCATTAATTTATTTTTATAACTATCTACTTTTCTATTCTGTTTTCAGAACAAGAAGTGTGATAAATTCCAGCATTTAAATTCTAGTGTATTATAGGGAAAATATGTAATTAAAATATATATTATGTTTTTATATACAGCTCTACCAGGAAAATGCGAGCCATCTTCTGTATCTGTGCTGCTTCTGTAATGCCAAATATCAGTGGTGACCAAGCTTACTTTGCAGTATCCCATCATGCCATCGTCTGGTCTAAGCCAGCTAGATGCTGTGGTAGTCGAATAACTGTACTTGGTCTATTCTTGCACTACTTGCTACCAGCTCCAGAGGGGTCTGCATTGGCTCTAGAGAAAGTTTTAGACTTCAGGAGTAGGTGTAGGTATATTTCCTTAGCTCATGTACCCCAGTGCAGCTTTGTCTAAGCAGTTACAGGACTGTAGGAAGGGTGCTTTTGTTGGAGTGCGGGGTTTGCTGTTGGGAGACAAGACAGAAAAGTCTGGATACAGTAATGTTGTCCTGTTTATGGCTGTTTGTTCTTTATACATTTTGCTTTTAGAATTTAAAGACTGAAGTGAAACAATGGGAATGCAGACAGAAGCTGTTGGTTGGTGTATTTACTAATGACTTAATCCCTACTTAACAAACATAACCTAAAATCCTGGCAGGGTTTCTTTCCTCTGTCTTGGCTGGAGACAGAATTTCTGTACAGGTGCAATATATGTTAGTTCCCAAATATGTATTTATCACATGGGAAATCCAGCTCATGCTCTGTACTTTGTGCTATATTCCTTTTTCTGGCCATCTAGTTGTGTATAAAGGTTTCAGTGCTTGGAACACTGAAACAGAACATGAATCATGCACTTGAAAGGAGTGGTTTCAGATGTGTTTACTACAAGAAGGCCATTTCAGAAAATGTTTGGCCTTAGGGGGAAGCTAGTTAGCATTCACATGCCACCTCATGGCGTTGCTCTTTTTTTGTCAAGCTTGTTTGACTGTCTCTTTATACTTCTATAGATTGATGTGTGCTGGAGAGGAAGAGCCACCCGTATTCTCAATAAATGGCATCACTGGACTGTGGAACTTCCAATACGTCCAAGCTTTAGGCTTTTATCATGCATTCGTTGTGGAAACTCTGACCAAAGTCTCTTCTGCTTTCTTCAAGAAAGATGGAAAGAAGAGGCCTGTTTCTCACTGAGGCAGTAAAATATCTTTCCAATATTTGGATTTTTTCCATGGTGATTTTCCATAGAAATCGAACTTCTGAGTGGTCCAAAAAAGCCATTGTAAGTCAGTCACTGTCTCTTTCTTCTTCTCTAGGCCTGAATGCAGGATGCACTCATGCCTTTGGCTACCTGTTTTGCTGATAACTTGCCACTTAACAGGTGGCAAGTCCCCTGTTGCTGAATGTTATTAAATAAACAGATTTCCAGATGGCTATAATATTACATCTTTAAATAAAAGTACACAAGCTTAGTGTCAGCATCTTATTTATGGAATGCTTTTGGCTCCTGAACTGCTTGTTCAAATTGTTGTAAGCCATGTGGTCACTGAGAAGTAATTGTGTATTACTGTAGACAACAAGCTGTTTGCATTAATTAGCAATCAAAGCATATTGCCAAACGGGGAATAACATGTCTTTGACATCTCTGCAGATCCTGGTAACTGAAGCAGTGCAAAACCATGGCTTCTTCTTTGATGCACATTTTTAGTATGGCCTTCCTGTCCAACTGCCCATATAGCCATCTGCAAAATCATTAGGGCAACAGCTGGTAGATATAAAATCTAAGGTTGGAGAAACAGCATATGAAGATACCAGGGAGTTTGTAAAAAATACATTGTCTTTTGAAGTAAAAGTAGCTTTTGTGAACACTTCATGCAGTTTCCAAAAAGGGAAAACTGTGAATGTTGTCTTGTTCATAAGTATAGTCTTTTCACCAGTTAAGGAAAAGATATAGTAGGTGTGATCACAAGTAACTTGAACTAGCTTTAGGAAAACACAATAAAGCATAATAGAAGGTCAAATCTTCTGAAGACAGAACAGTAAGCTGCCTTACATGAGGCAATGTACAGACAATAGATCCTCAGAAAGGATTAAAATGTTGCCATTCACTGTCTCTCCCACTGTATTTTTTAAGGCATTGGAGTTAAAAAAAAGCTGTTGGGACAACAATGCCTCTACAGAGGCACATTTGGAAGTAGAAGGTGCTCTTAGCTTGAATGATTAGATGTTATATTCTGTTTCTGTGAAAAATATTTGAAGGAGCATTAAAAGTTTGGAAAAAACTTTGCAAGAGATTAGGAACTTTGTTCCACATGGACGAAGAAGAATGAAGACAAAACTTCGCGTGGAAAATTAAGAGTAGAGAACCTGGAGTAGGCTGTTACTAGCGGCAAAAATGTTCATATGGAGGGTGGGAGCTGTGGGTTTAAAAGTTCAAAACTCTGGAGCCTCACATGCTTTCTTTCTTTAATAGTCCTAGCTGCAATTTTTGGTCAAGTGTTCATATTTGTGTTTTTTGTTGTTTTGTTTTGTTTTTTTCTCTGATGACCAGAGAAATCTTAAAATCTTTGTTAACACAGTTTTTCAGGATCTGTATGTTTCGGGGAGAAAATAAATGTTAACTACATACTACAATCCTTTGTCTTTTTAAAGAAAATTAATTATATATGCTTAAAGTGGCTTTCAAAATTATCTTCCTGTGCCAATGCAAAATAACTACATGTGTCACTGGGAACTCTTATGATACTGTGGCGGGTTGAAATAATTTTCTCTATGTGTTTTGTAGTGCAAGTGATAAGAGCAGTTCTGACTCCAGTGCTTTGAAATATTGTGGCATTTTAAAATATTGAATGAATGGGAATTGAGTGCTAAAATAGTTTGGGGGCCTTTTATGTATGGAGCTGTGTTTTGTTGCAGTATCAACCAGAAGGCATCCAGAACAGCAGTACACATATGAACCTAGGTATGCATATTTGTACCTAGCTAGTAAACATGGTTATTTGAAATCCAGCTGTGCCTGTGTGGTTTCTGCCCATTATTTTGTGTTGTGTAGAGAGCAAAGACACAATGGGAGAGAGGAAGGAAAAATGCATTCAGTTGCAGATCAGTGCTTTGCATTTTGAATTTTTTTAAGGAATGTATGTATTAGGAAATGCATTTATTCATTTATGCTTAAGAAATAAAATATTTGCCACTAAAATTGCCAGATTCTCTGAGTTATTAAGCACAGTATAATGAACCCTTTGCAGAAAGTAACTGGAATGTGATCTATGTCTGCAGAGGAAGCAAAGGAGCAAAACACATTAAAAAATAAATTAATGTAATGCAAAATAACCTTAGTTCCACTGCACAGAAATTTATAATTGCACTGATCTTGTTAAGCTGCTCTTCCAGAAGATGCTGCACATTCTATGCAGAAATACAGTATGATGATGAGCGTCGTTCAACATTAGGATCTTTCATAATCAGAATGATTTGCACATGCATTTATCATGTGCAGATAAGGACATTTCAATGAAGCAAGGTATCTTCTAGACAAGAAGAACTCAACTCCCACCAGGGTTTTAGGGGTGTACTTTTGTAGTTTTTCTGGTTTGTTTTTTTCCCCCTTGTTTTTTTTTTCTTGAAGATGTATTGCTTTTTTGTTTACTTTCAAAGGGCAGTGCACTGACATAATCTTTTAGAATCCAGTTCATGCCTCCAGGGTTACATTGGAGGCCAGGGCTGCATTCTTGCCTCTTAGTGGCTTGCAAGGCAAAGATACGACTGAATTGCTTTCAGAATAACTAAACAAATTTCTGTGATACGATAATCACAGCTAAAGCTTCCTCTCTAAAAGGTACAAACTCAGCATAACTGACCATAGATAAATAAACAATAGTTCTTCCTTGCTTTGCTGTCTTTCGGTATAGCATCTTGTCTGGAATCTTTTCCACAGCTTCAGAGAATTCACGGGCCTTAGCTTTCTGTAACTTCAGTTACAGATTCAGGACTTGTTGCTCTTTCTTAGGCAGCTTCTAGGGGAAACTGATGTCCTGAGTACTCCATAAGGGAAATGCAATTATGAGCAGAGGAACAGCGTATGATGATAAAGAACATTTAATAGTGGCTCATTTACAGGGGATTTTCTGCTAATAATGCATACATCTGAAAGAAGGTGGTGGATTCAGGCAGCTTTCTTGCCTGCTTAAGGAGATGTATAAAGCCATGCATATAATTGTGAAGCTCGACTAAAAGATGAGTATGTAGCTCAAATGAGGGGGGGGGGGATGGGAGAAAGTTAAATAAATGGGTTTTAAAATGGGGTTTGCTTCTAAAGTAAGCAAACTGAATATTAATTTTAGTCAAAGCAAAAGTCTTAGGCTTTCTTTCACTAAATTTGTGACTGTGCTCATTTACATGAAGGCTAAGTTGTAAAGGGGAAAGATGTACGTAAGACTGAAGCTGAGCAAGATGCTTTCCACTTGCCTGGTTTTGATTACTTGTGAGGAGAAACTGTTGCTCTGTTACTGAACCTGTTAATTTCATTGTTATGCAGTTCTGCTTTTCCTTAAAAAACACCCATCAGACATATTCAGATGTCCTCTTGGATGAAAAGCCACAGAATGAGACAGGACTGCCTCTGCTAACTCTTGCACTGTGGAGCAGGTGCAATTTTGCTTTTGAACTGGGTATGATATTTTAATTTTATGTCAGTGTAGTGTTTTGATCTTATACTAATCTTCTTGGCACAGTTCTTCAGACATGAAGATTTGACAATTCATTCAATAGTTGAGTTATTTCATAAAACCAATGCCTACTTTTGTTCTCCTTTAGTCCTTTTCTTGTCACACTTCATCGCGGTAAAATCAATTTACTTGCTTCTCTTGATAATATATGTTGGTCTGACAGTGAAAATAAGATGTCATTTTCAGTGTCTCATTTGATCATCAACCTAGACAGCCATCAACAAAATATTTACATTTTTCAGTGATGATTATGGATGAGGAAGCATAAATCAAGGATGCTTTACATTTTATAAAATAAATTGACAAAGAGGAATTGAATCTGAAGTTTCATTAAGACTAGAAGGTGCCAAAATCACTCTGTGAACTCCTAAGCATGGCAATAAACATTGGAAACAGTCAAAATCAAGTGTCTGTTCAGATGTATATTCTACCAGACATTGAATTACTAGCCACTTGTGAGAACTTTGATGATTGCAATGATACCTACTTCCTTTAAACTCTTATATAAGATTTATAAGTCTTTAATGTGTTCTCACAGGTGTTTGAGTAGCATTCTTAAAATCTTGATCTCCATTTTTTAATGAGATATTAAGACATAACTGTAGAATGGTCAAAACATACCTTGCAAAAACAACAAAAATACCATACATATTGATCTTAATAATCCTTTAAGGGTTATTCAGCCACTGTCTCTCATTTGGCAATTCTGTATGCATAGAAACAAACCATCTGCCTCTCATAAGCCAGTTCAGTTTTTCATTTTGATGATGGAAGTGCTTTCTCACAATAGAAAAGCAAAATTTTCAAGCACAGATGTTGGTGTAATTGTGACACAGTACAGTAAACACAGACAGTATGGAGTGGCCATCTTTGTCACGCTAATCTGTTGCTCTTGCAGGAAGTATAGAAAACCAAACTAATTCTTTTTACACATTTTAAAAAATTTCACTGGTGTTGGTTTTTCAACCTGTTTTTTGATGTCCAATTTGAGACTATTCTGCAAAGAGATGGCTGAAATATTATAGTAGTTACTTGCTTCTGCTTATGGGAAGGCCCGGTTAGTGCAGTTACACTAGTGTTAAATAACAAGTGTTGCACCTAAGAAATATGTGATGTCGATGCAAGATAGGTCTTACTCCAGTGTGACTTAATTTAGTAATTCTACTCAAGTTAATTTTATATACTTATGCAGTAGGCTGAGACTTGTACAGTTTTGGAACAGCTTCATGGGTGCAGATCTGAATCTGGAATTTCCTGGATCCAAATAAAAGGTAACACAGAGTAAGCAGAAAGCTGAGTTTCTCAGGGTGACAGGCTTGCATACCAAATGAGATGAAGTATCAAACTCTTTTTTAGACTGGTGACCTTTTTCACTGGGGGAAAGAAGGGGCTGTAAATCCTGACATTTTTTTCTCTGATCACCTTTCAGAAGATGAAAAAATCTCCTTTAAACAAAGAAGGAGAAATGACTTTTTTTGTTTGTTTGTTTTGAGTTGTTCTACATTTGATTGCACATGCTAACTTAGAAAAACTGCTACAGAGCTAGCATGCCAGGATTTATCTGAAATTATGTAGAATTGGTTTCAATATGTTTTTTAAATATCATATAAAGGTTTTACTGTCTTTAGCTAGGAGAGAGTTACTTCTCACTGCTGGTAATTTTAACTGGTAATTATTGTCAGGGAAATAAAAAAATGCCTCCTGTGTCTTTTGGTCACAATTATGTCTTCCCAAATTCCCCCTTAATGCTTCTTTTTTTCCAGTCAGAGCTGCGTTTAGCATGGAGACAGTATGCATGGTATCAGTATGCCCAACATGCATCAGTTTTCTAAAGTATATAGTTCATGAGTCACTTGAAACCCAAATTGTTGAAGGGTATAAACACAGAGAGAGATAACATTCTTAAAGCAAAAATAAAATTACTTTGATATAAGACAATTTCCAGTAGGCTACCTTCTGTCCTTCCTGCAGTGAAATAATGGCTTTTTGTCACTTGTTTTTAATTTCCAGCTGGCACACTGGAAGTATCTATTTCAAAGATGAAGGAAAAGAAGGAGGAAAAGAGATTGCTACTTTCCTCAAATCCATTTGATTTCTGTCATTACAAAACAATACCTGTACAGATGTTGTCTTTGAAAACCAGCCAGCACTATGACAGGTAAGCTATAACTGGTCTGATTATTCATGCAGATATCAGCAGGTTATTCCAAAAGGATTTTATTTCATATTGTTAAAGCTGTTCTCTAAAAGAAACAGTAATCTTTTTGATGAGCATGGGGAACAATTTCTTCAATACTAATCCAATTTATTTGGACCATCTGATTGGTGCTTTCAGCTAGATCTCTAAGCACAATATTAATTATTCATTAAGGTACTTGAAGGGAGAATATTTGCATAGCCATACTGTCAAAATTGATGAGGCTTTGCATATGCACTGCAGGAATAGCTTTCAACCTAGTGCTAAAACTAGAGATGATACTAATAAAATTGCTTAAAAAATTATCTAAAAAGCCAAGAATAATTTGAAATTTCTTGTAACGACAGCACATTTATTTTTATAGCACCCATGTGTCCTATTGAGAAATCATGAAAATGTTCTTCCTACAGCTGGTCATGTGGGTATAGAACTAAAAAAAACCAAAACCCACCACCAAAAAAACCTCTCAAGCACATTTGTATAATAAAAGGTCATAATGGGGATATTAGGTAGTAAAAAAGAAGAAAGAGGTTTTTGTGTGAGTGGAAGGAAAAAGTAAGCTTGGCATTTAATATATGTAGATCCACTTGGAAACACACAGACTCGTTTTATAAGAAATTGCAGTGTTCTGTCAATATATGCATAGTTGGGCAGAGGGTGTCTGCTACAAGATTGGGATACTTCTCTTCATGTGTGCATGTTAAGGTTCAGTTACTTCTAAAAATGTGAATAAAAAAAAAAAAATCAAATATTTTTTAAAATGGTAAAAAAGGTCTTGGCAACCAGGAAAGCTGTGAAGTGGCTACACTATGGCTTGGCTGCAGTTCCCACAGCTCTTTTTCAGATGAAGGAACCAAGCTGGAACATACTTGAGCTTTTAATCTTTTCTTATTCCTTTCTCCCAGACCTTGAGCTGCGCAGGGAAGAAGCTCTTGCTTCATACCATATAGAAACAGAAAGGAGTGACTTCAGGAGCCATTGCCTGAGTCTTCAAGTATTTTCATTCACTTCTTCAGTATGCAGTCACAGCAGCAATGCTCAGTTACTCTGCGTGAAACACTGACTGGTTCATACTTTCTAACATGGCATCCTTGCTAGCAGAGAAGGAAAGAATGTTCCAAGTTCTTGAGCTTAGAGGAGCAGTGTCATAAATTTTACTAAACATCGGAGTAGAATTGGTTGGGTTGCGAAAAAGCAGGCTTAGCAGCCCCTGAAGAAGATTGACAAAACTCTGATAGGAGACGAATTATTACTTACAAGGACATAATAACATTTATAGGATCATTTTTCAGAAACTGCTGAGAGGGACATATAGGAAAAAAATGACCCCTTACTAACTACTACTCATTAGTCCTTTTGCTAAAGCAATGCAAGATTTAATTTTTGTTGCTGAAGTCCTGCCTTTGCAAGATGAATACTCTAATAAGGTATAATACTAATGGGGTATAATAATATACTCTAATGGAGTATAATGCCATGTACTTTCCTGGGATGCGACAGGAAATAGTGTTCTTTTCTGTGATCTCAGGAATATTCTGTAGTCAAAGGGAGCATTCATGTACTACAAATTTATTTTTAATTCTATTTTTAATTTTACTTCAACACCTTTTGAAAAAATAGTGAATTTGCAATATTAAAACCATCCAAAGACTAGAATACATTACCACAACAATCTCAGGTCAGTTTTAGTAAATTCTATTGAATCTTAGAATGTGTGATTACACCAAAAAACCCCCAACTTTAGTGCAGATCTATGGAGAAACCATTACAGTATAAACTGAGATGTTAGAAAATTAATTATGCTTTCATTATAAAAATGAACTAAATAAACAGAAAATAATATACTTAGGTAATGTTGTAGTTCAGAAGCAAACTCAGAAATAAAAGTAATTCCTAATTGAGGGCCACAGGGTTTTTAAACTCAGCCTTGTCATGTGTCAGGAATGGCAGAGCAAATGCATTTGATGATGCAAGGTTTGGAAATTTCTCAGTATGTGAAGATACAAAACATCACATGCCAGATCCTGCAGCAGGTAATTTTTATTTAAGTGTTCTTACTTTTGTACATTAGTCTGAAGTTTTCAGTCCTGTGGAAGGAATTTGGGTGTTTGATTTGCATTGTAACTAAGGGCAATCGAGCATCCCAATCCCTCAAGAGTCTTTGAAAATATGATAAACTTATCTAAAATCTCATTTACTTTCTTTTTACATTTAACAGTCCTGTATGCAACCTGAGTATTATTAAAATGCCCTTTAAAGTGAGCCTGACAATATTGGGATTCCATTTCAAAACAAGGGCTGAATATAATGGAAGACATTAGGAGCGAGAAAGAATGGCTGTAATGAATGTTAGAAAACGCGTATATACAAGTCCTGTGCTAGAATCAGAAGGCACATAACAATGGAATGAAAAAAAATGCAGTGTTGCATTTACAAGACAATATGAATTTCATCAGTATTCATAACATATGCTGATATTCTATCAGTGAAATGCTGCTGTAAGCATCAGCCCATTTGCATGCAGAGCAATGCTTTCTTAAATAGGAAAATAAATGAGGAGTTAGTCCTGATATGGAAAATTTTTCAGACTATTTCCTTACATTCAAAATTCAGAAGCCTTGGTATGATTACTGATTTCCAGATTTTTAAAGAAATAACTGTGAGATGAAGTAACTATATGCAAACGAAATAAAATAAAATGAAATAAAAATAAATATTTAAAGGAAACTTTAATAATAATTTGATTTCATATGAATGCAGTATTAGACCTCAGAGTTCTTACACTGCATGCCCTCTCCTTTTCTTTTCCCCTCTCCCTTTTCCTGTCTCCTTTCTCTCTACATAAATCTTTAGAAGACTTTCCCTGCAAGGTCTTGCAAACAACTCAAACCACCCAAAATGTCTTGGAATGTCTCTGCTTGCATTGAATTTAAGCTGAATTTACTCTCTGATACACACTGATTTAAGTGTACAAACTAGCTGTGTTTCTGTGGCTTACAGAGATCCTGTTGGCTACATGTCTGTGCTTGTCTGAAAAGCAACAATGTTCTTAGACATTTCTTCATCCTTCTTCATCTTTTCTGTAGATTTTGTGTGTGTGTCTGTGTGTGGCTGAAAAGTACAGATATCTTGGACTGTGTGCAGACATATTAGGGTAGAGTCATCCTTAGCTTTTACTCAGTCAACACGTTGAGACTAGCTACCTATAGTGCAAGGCTGTGCTGATTAGGCCATGGTTGCTAACACCTTCTAATTAGCATACTTCAAAATTCAAGCTGAGCTTAGTCTTAGTTGGTTCCACCTATTGAAAGAGCTACAAACTCTACAACTGAAATTGAATCCAACATCAAAAGTCATCTAGACTTAAGTAATAGAAATGTGTGAAACAAGTTTACCAGTGAGTGAAAGGCATATGCTCAGAAATGCTCCAGACCTATCCTTTAGCTTTAATATTACAGTGTCTTAGGACAAAACCCATCACAGACATCTAAAGACATGTGTCTGTAACAGCAGTGAGCTGCAATTTCAAAGTTCCCTTTTGGCTGTGTGATAGAAACACTTGAAAAATTGGTATAACTTCACAGGGAAAAGGATTTGGTACACTTTTGCACGTTGTTCATTCTATGTCATAGAGTGCACCTTAAGAGTAGTAGATGAACTGAGGATGTGATATGCTGTTGGGAATAATTCAGATTCTGTTGAGATAGCATCTACTTGTTTTAGTGGGCTTTTTCCTTAGGAAGATTAGAACTTACTCAACTGATGAAGTTAAAGATTGTGTATATGGAATTAAATTCCGTTATCCATCTTGGCAAAATGAGTATAATCGGACATGAGAATATTTGGCTGTTCCTGCACAGTTCTATACTGTGTCTCCAAAGCCTACACTTAAAACTGGAACCTCAGAAGTGGAAATCTCCACAGCTTGTACCTTGCAATTTCCACTATGGATATAGTTGTAATAATTAACAAATATTTAGTAACCAAAGATGGGGGAGTTAACCTTTGGATATAGCATGGCAGCTAAGTGTTTCAGATAGGTGTTTGGAACTTCCTGGGGAAAAAAAAAAGAAATATTAATGTAGTTGTCTACAACTAGAACAGTGAGTGTTTCCTTACAGATGACCTATACTTTCTAAAACAGACAATTTTTTCATTCTTTCAGCAGAAACTGAAGAAAACCACCACTTATTTAACTGAATGTTCCAAAGAGCTTGGTCATAATCTTTGAAATTACTTTATTCATCAGAAGAATCTCACTGAGTTACATATTGAAAGCGTATTCCCCTAATAACTTTACATAATGGTCCTGATATGATGGTCTCTGTGAATGCATGAATCTATCTTGATGTTGTTTCCAAAGCCGGTGATGCTTTGGAACTTTCAGATAACATTTCCATGGCCAACTGACTTTATCTCATGATGCAGTATCAAGTTAAATCGGTTTACTTATTTTCTGCATTTGTTGTTAATGCTTTACAACAAGTATTTATCAGTATTTCAACAGAAGGAACTTAAAATTCACAAATGCAGCTAGGAGTCAAAATGGGAAGGAGGAGATCTTCAGGAAGGATTCTCTTCTTTATAGTATTGACTAGAACTGCCAAAAAGAATTTATCTAGAAGTTACCTCTTAATGTTGCTGACTTTTTAAGACTGTCTCTGCAGTTTGGTAGCCATGCAGCATGATGGTGTTTCAATGGACTATTTTACTGGTTCTCAACAATGGTTAAGGAAGTGTCAGCTGTTCTACTTTATATTCTTCTCTCCATGCTCCCTCTACAAGTATGTGACTGGGTAATACTGCAACCTTTCTCTGCTAGGATCATTGTAACCTCCACAAGATTAGGGTTGTGTACTTTCCTAGGTTAGAGGACTCTCAGATATTACAGAACTCTCAAGGCACTAATGCTGATGTAAGTTAACTTTTCAGCTGCCATGGGAGATTATTTCCTATTCCTTAAATCCGTTTTATTCAAGCAAAATAGCCATGATTATGATCTTACTGAGCTGCTGTAAATTAGAAAGCATTATGGAGAAAGAGATAGGAATTAGGAACAGTTTTATGATTTTAACAATATCAATTTGTTAAAATAGCAAAACCCCAAAGGGAATCATATGTGATGTGCATTTTGCAATATATATATATGTTCTCTCTTAAAATTACATATGAGTCAAAAATTAATGAATAATGACAAGAAGAGATTGCTTCTGATTTGTTTTGTTTTTTACATACAAGTAACTCGTTGACATTTAGTTTGTTGTCATTTATCATTAAAACTATCCCTCTAAAATATTTTGATGTTTATTTCTTCCAGTCTTTTCTGTTGAAGCTGTTTCATGTGCTGTGAATAATAATCTCTGGAAATAGGTCTCTACTCACCTGCAGCACAGCTGAACTCCCTAAAAGTCTGCACTTCTCTCTGTGGTCCAATAAATATCTTATTAACCTCATCCTCTGAGAAGTGGAAGACCTGGCTTTGGTTTCTGTCTCCAGCATCAAAAGAAGGGAATCTTTGTTCTGTGGGTTTTGGAACTATGGAAAATGCAGAATGTGGGTGGCAAAAGTCCTGCCAGACTAACAGATTTGGCCCTTCAGGGGAGCTGAATGGTGGACATCCTAACTTATGAATACTCTTCTCATCCTTGGCATAGGAGAAGAAGTAAACAGCTTAGTATTGAGCAGCCTCAGGTGCTCTGTGCTACTTCAGTGGGAAATTTAAAGGACTTTACTGACAGAAACTAGCGTGATGTAAGTGTGCCTCCAGGGTCTAACAAGGGTGTCAAGGGACTAACTTGTGCTTTTGCACCTTAGCACTATAAGTGATGGTACAGAATGTCTCTCCTGTGATAAAATGTGATTAGTGGGGGATTTTTCTAGGTTTATAGTGCTTTGTCAGGATTTGGTGGGCATGATACTTTATGAAGTTTTTTTTCCTGCAACTTGTCCTAAAGCTCCACATCTGAGCATGGTATCTGAAAATGCTGTTGTGATGCCAGGAGACATTTTATTTTCAGATTTTGTGTTAGCATTTCTGGAAATATATTCTGCCAAAGGCAGTAATTAACATACTTGGGCAATCTACTACATGCATCAGTGAGCTGAAATAGTTTCCTGTATTCATTTCCTTGATTTAACGGGTCTGCTGAAAACCCCTTGAGGATGGTTAAAAAAGCTGCCTTTTGATTCTGTCTCTAGTGGGCTGGTTTTGTGTATCATCAGTACTGCCTCCTCCTGGAAGAATTTAGTCTGAGCTTGAGGAAGGGCACAAACAAGTAACCCTGAGAGAAACCAGGGTGTGACTATATGTGACACCGCATTAGGTGATTTGCAATGAATCACCTCCTCTCTTTCCAGATATGAAGCAGCTCTGTGAGTAAGCCACCCTTGCATTTTTTTGTAGTGTGAAAGCCCATTCACAGCTATTAAGTAATATATGTGCTTTGCATCCATTCTTAACTTTGTCTGCAGTTTCTTGTCCATATGTCCACACCAACAAGTGCATATTGATTACTGATGGTCTAAAAATTGTGCAAACAAAAATTATGCAATTGTGTACAACTATTTATAGAAACTGTTTTCTCTATTCTCAAGTAGAATACATCCTGTGTAGGGAATTCTGAGAAAAATATATGGAATTTGAACTAGGTACAGGAAACTTAGACACAAACCTAACTAAGAAGCAAAATAGTTAAAGCATAATAATTCTCTTAGCCTATTTATGTTCCAGAGAAAAAAGTGTTTTATCTTCATTTCTGGATATTTGACTTTGTAGCTTTACTGATGTTCTTTCTCTTGTATAATTTAGTATATTTTCCTTGCCTAGAAAAATGTTATGATAGAGTCTCTGGTTGTCCATGTGTTGCAGTGTAAAATATGAGGGCACAATGTCAAATTTTTACATTAACCACTTGCCTTAATACTCTTCCCTCTGATCCTGCATTAGTCAATTTAAGACTGTTTTGTCAATGAGACAGGAAATCCTGTCCTGTCCTCTCCACCATCTGTCTGGCTGCAGATTCCTGTTCACTCCCCTTGCTCTAGAATTAGTACTTGTATGGCTGCTCAGTACATTAGCACTCTGACAGATGTTTTTTTCTTATCTGATTTTTGGACTGACCACAGTCAGATATGATGCTACATCCTGAATGATCTATATTTAAGTAAGAGTTAAAATTTGTCTTCAACCCTGTCTTCAACAGGATATTTGCAGTTGCTCACAGCTCATTCTTAAACTAATAAGCAAAAAGAAACTTTCAGGTACTAGATATCGGCCTTAGTCAGCAATTTTCATCTCCCTTCTTGGTGGGCAGATTTTAAAGGAAGCGACTCAAGGAAAAGCAACCAGAAGGAGATGTGGACATCTAACATGGGTAAGACAGGCAGAGAGGTTTTTTCAAATGGAGGATGCTGGCAGAAAGGCCAGCCCAATTCCCGAGTTACAGATGAGGAATTTCTATCTGAGACTTCACGACTGAGGTAGGGGATAAAGGTGTGTTATTCTTTCCTCAAGATGGTTTGTACAGTTCAAGTGCTGTTATAGCTGGGCCCAGCCACCTAGTTGGGAATTGCATGAAGCAGCTCCACCTCAGAAATTTTTCTGTGCCTGATGAGCTAAGGGGTTGATTCATCAAGGTTGGGGAAGCAGCCAGACTTCACAACCAGGAAGAGTGCTGTGGCACACTAACCCGTGACAACTTTGGCCACTGATTCTAAAAGAAGGGGCAAGCACCACCTTATCAGTTCAGTAGGAACATCAAGTTCCCATAACTCTTGCAACTTTGCAGGACCTGGCCATGGAATCTTCATTCCACTCCATCCCCTGTGCTGTTTGCGGGCAGTTTTGGCTAGGGAACTGCTGTGAAGTGGATTCCTGGCACACCAGTTGCACTCGTCCCTGAAAGTTTCTCAGTTGTTATACCTTTCCTTATATGTGAACGATGCTGCAACTTTAGTATGATTTTAGTTTTTAAAATCATCCCCAGTCATCATTCCACAGTATCATAGCCTCAGGTGTGATTTGAGCTTGGAGAAATTTGGTGTGTCTGTGCCAAAATAGGATTCTGAACCCTTTACCAGAAATAAATATATTTGACAATATATAAGCTCTGATTCCATCAAATATGTTGTTGGAATTCTAAAGAAAGAAATACATTACAATTTGAATGAATGAAAACCAAGATTAGGGTCTTGACCACTGGGACTATAATGAAAGAACTATGTGAGAAAATATAAATATAGGAAATAAGATATTATAATAGAATCCTATTGAGTAAAAATATTTATGGAAATGATCACTGTGATCACTATTGCATGGGTTTTGGAATAGAAAGGGTCAAGACAGTCAAGACAAAGTTTGAGGATGCTTTCAGGAGAGAGGGATGCTTCCACAAGAAAGTAGGAGTAATCTAGATGAGCCCATTCCACACAGATCTTGAAAAATTCATATATTGAGAACTGAAGAAGTAAAAGAACAGTCTAACTTCCTGGGAAGACTGTCATGGAAAGTATACCCCATCAGTTATCTGAGTGGTGATTAATTAAAGAACATCACACTTGTAATTTTTGCCTCTGAACTGTGTTCTCTTGGATAAGTGAAAGAGTAAAGGTCAAGCTTCAGCTTTTTAAGCTAGGATGTCATAGGCTTTTTGAGCAGAAAAATTTGACATGTGTCATGGCATCCAGTCTTTTTGGAAACCAAACACCAGTGCTGCGAAGTTCTTATTACCAGCAAAGAACTGGAGAAAGTCCCCTGAATTATTCCATCTCCACAAGATACTGCCATGACAATAGTTCCTTTTCAGCTGAACTGCAGGACACAAGGTACGAAGCTGGAAGATGAAATACTTATACCTACTTGTTAGAAAAAGTCAAATTAGCTATAGATATTTTGTTACCTATCTCTGCACCATTTGGTACAGCCATGGATTCCTGCTATCCTGTTTTGGATGTCTAACAAGAAAATGTCTTTCTCATTGTGTTGAATATAAGTCCTTATAATAGACACATTTATCATGAGGATATTTTTTAAATTTTTTTAATTTTTTTTTTTCCCAACTGATAGGATTTTATTCTTGCTTGGCTCCAGATAAAAGATAAAATGCTGTTTATGAAGTTTAACCTTCCTCTCTAGGATGCTCTGACTTCCAGAGTACATTATTCTAGTATATGCTTCAAATTGAGCAATGAATGTACGTAGGATGAGTTGAGAGATGATGGAGAAATATCCCTTTGTCCTTCATCTGGAACTGTGGCTTTTCATTACCTTGGAATTCTTTCTGCAGTAGGAAAAAAATGGTATTACTGATGGACCACTAACATCTTTGGCCACACGAATGCAGGCAACGCACAGAAACATTAACATATCTTAGCAATATGGTCATAACTTTGAAGAATGCTCTTTGCCTTTAAGACATACAAACCTAATGTTTGCCTACAAATAAACAAAGAAACATTTTATATATATTTCTTTATAATCTTTTTTTGGCAATATTTGCATGCAGGTAGTGTTTTATGATCTACAGGTAGTTAGGACATATGGTATCTGCATGAAATCTGTATTTCCAATAAATTTAAGATGTGCATCTGGGAACGTTTCTTTCTGTGCATCAGTTGGTGTATTTTCTTCATTCATATTAGGCAGGTATTTCAGGCTACTTCCACTCAGTTACCTGCTCATACAGCCACACTACTGCCAGGTACACTGTACTCATGATGAGTGACAAAATATATCTGAAAAGAATATATCTATTTAAAATACTTATCAATAGATATTGTGGCTTGGTTTGCAGCTCCTCAGCACATGTCAGAATTCACATGTGAAGTGTTATGTATATGAGGAAGAGGTAGAGTCATGCCTAGCCCAACAGAATTGTGAGAAAATGACATTTCCTAAAGTTTCTTTGGCTGTGATTATAAACACAGTTTTGGTAATGAAAACAAATCATGTTTTTCACCTTTTGATTGCTTCACCTCTTGAAGAATGCCATTCATGCTGGGAGATATGGTAGAATAAGTGTTACCTTTAAGAGATGTGCTGTGTGTAAGTGATGCACATCTGAAGAACCGCAGTTTAAAATTCAAAGTAGACCTTTTTCATGCAAAGTTAACTATTGTTTCCTTCTCTCTATCTTCCTTTTCCTCCTCTCATTTCAGATATGGCCAACAATAGATGCTTCACTCTTCCAGGTTAACTTCAGGGTACAATAATTTTCAGAGCTTTGCTGTTGGGATGATGTCATGGGAAGACAATATTCCCCTTCCTGCCCTTTACCATATATTTCCACTGTCAGCCTTTGACCAGTGGTAGCAGTCATACATACTGATCCAATCTGACAGGAAAATAAATGCCTTGGGCATTTCTGATGAAATACGTCCCTGCCTTAGGTCTCTCTATGCAACTACAAGACAGTCAACAAAAATGTATATGGTTGAACACTGGGATTGCTGATTTGGAACTATACAGGCTTAGACTGACCCTCAGAACCAGATGGAAAGCTCTACCCTTAAGCTGTTATTTCTCATTAAATTTTGTTTCCTTTTCAGAGGTGATATATGTAGTCCCTTGGTACCCACTCTAAGATGTTGACAATTGTTTTTTGAATGCTTCTACACAAAGGAGTACGGGGTATTTTAAAGGAGGCTTAGCTAAGTTTCTGCAAAAATATTATACATAAAAACTTCTTATTATTCTTACCTTCATGCTTATGAAGGCAGGTCCCATTTTGATAAATTTCTACATTTGCAGGTTAGTTAATGCTGTGAAATGTTGCATGATGAGAAGTATTTTAACTACACTCTCAACAGGAATGAAAGGAAGAAAGAAAAAAGATTGTCTTGCACTTTCAGTTTTACTGTTGACTCACAATGTCTGTAGGGAAAATTATTTTTCATATTTAAACAAACAAAGAAAAAAGTATGCATAAAATAATGAGCTTACTGCTACTGCAGTGAAAGGCCATGTAATAAAATAGGTATATATTCAGTCTGATACTTCTGACAAGCAACTTGTAAGGTATGTATTAGATGTTCTGTAGTTAAAGTTTAGACTTAGCTTGCTAATCTAAATCCTTGACAACAGTTATAGTAAGTGAAAACATTAAACTCAATTTTATTTTCAATAGTCTCGTATAGCTCAAATACCCACAAAATGACAACAATGTTCTTTCATGTAATGCTTCTCATACTCTTCCTTAAGATTTATTTAAGTGGTCACAACAGGGGAAATGAAAAGCTTATTTCAGTGCATAAAATTGTAGGATTATTCCTGAAGGAAAACAGGCGTGCCTGCTTTCTGCAAGACTGTGTGGGAATAAATTGGGCTGCGGACGATGACCTTGAGGTATGCTTGAGAACGGCAAGGGAGGAAGCACAAAGCAGTGAAGCAAGCAAGAAGATAAAGAAGAAGAAAGTAGAAGATAACCAGGATGAGGGGTGGTGATGGAGGCAGTGTAGGGTAGCCAATGATTTATTAGTTTAGGACGTGTGAACAGTGTGTGTTTAGAGTAGTTAACCAATAGCTGTTGATGGTAGCGTGTATATGGGAAGAGAAAGCGTATATAACCCTGGTGAGAACGTGAATAAAGTGCCCTCAACTTTGATCATATTGGTCCGTGTTGAGTTCATTTCCCGCAAAAGGCTGGATGTGGCACTTAGTGCCATGGTCTAGCCGATGTGGCAGTGTTGGGTCGTAGGCTGGACTTGATCTCAGAGGTCCTTTCCAGCCTCTGTGATTCTGCTCTCAGGCTGTTTTAGGTTGGTTGTTTGGGCTTTTTAAGTAGTGTTCAAGCACTTAGCTCTCAAAGAGGTAAAATTCTTTTACTTTTCTATGCATGTCATCTCCATATCAGGTTAAGATCATTTAAAGACAACCCAGGGGATCTTACATTATGGCTCTATGTATATAGAGCTAACCTTCTGATATACAGGAGAGTTTGGTGCTTAGATGCACCAGTCTGTGGTAGTACAAATATTTATTCAGAAGTGGAAATCAAAACAATACATGAAAACTGAGCTTTCTTTTCTTCTGGGACTTGTTTCTTGTCTGCTTTTGGTAAATTCCATTAAAAGCTTTTCTTCCATGGAGTATACTGATGATGCAGTGAATGTCAGATCAGAGTGTGCATCTAACAGCTGGAAAAAAAAATTAAATTATTCTAGGTGACAGCTGAGAATTTTTAGAGTGATAGTGAGACATGGTTAGTGTCATAGCAATCCTACAGATCACCTGCAGCAAATCTAAATATATACTCAGGGAGCTGTTAGTTCTTCGTATGTCCATAGTGAGAAGTGCACGTGGCTATTCACTGGTGTGTAGTGCCTGAAGATAAAAGAAATCACTGCCAATATATGAGTCGTATAATTTTCAGGTGGACAAAGACCTTTGCATTTCCTACTCAACATAAACAGTAGGTACCAAATGGCCCTGTAGAGACCATTAATATCTCATTCTAGTTGCATTCTGAAGTATTACTTCAGTGACATTGAGTAGTTATGTATTTTAGACTTGGTCAATTGCTGGCAAAGTAGCTGAATTCCATATAACTTTCTATTTGTTACTATTAGTAATTTAATAATTTTTTAAAATTATTTTTCAATTTAAATACAAATAAAAGCATTTTACATGTTGAAGCTGTTGTAGGATTTGTTGGTTGGTTTGGTTTTCTTTTTATTCGTTTTTTTATTTTTGTTCATAACTTGGCATTAAGAAGGAGTGGTTGGAACTGAAGTGTTATGTTAGGACTGAAACCTGATGTCTAAAAAAGAAAAAAAGAAAGAAAAAAAAAAAAAAAGAAAAATTCTGCAAAGGTAAGATTTAGAACTCCTTCAGTCCAGCTCAGAGACCACTTTGCAGCACACTAACCTAAGGATGAACTCTAAAAGTAAGCACTGAGAAGGAATTGATAGTCAAGCTGGAAATGAGGTGCTTTGCTGTGCTCCACTGCATACCTTTGACTTGGACATTGATATTTACATTGATATTTGTTTTCTGTCTGCTCTCAGGTTATGTCAGGAGCAAGAGGGCAGCAAGGCTGTACTGCATGAATTGATTGAGGAGCAGCAGCCTTTTTCTAGCTGTCTTACTTCTTGAGAGGAGACAGGAACTTCATCTTGTCTTAGGTCCTAAATGTACCAAATTAGCGGGGTTCTAGAAGTGTTAAATCTGCTGCTGAAATTTCCAGAGCAGTCTAACTGAGTGGCAGAACAGAGCTGTAGTTTATTCCTGAGCCTGCTGTTTGTATGTACACTATGCTGTCATTGATATTTAAGTATTTACCAGAGTAATAACTTTAGGATCTGGCTTATCTTTCTCACCTGAGATTTCTTTCATTGTTATCACTCTCACAGTTATTCCTACAGTAACACAGTCTGTATAAATTGTTTTGCTATATCAATTGTTTTGCTATATGAGATATTTTACTATATAAGGTATTTTACTGACCCTGTAACAAAAAAGCTGGGTCTTATTAAGCTTTTTGAGGACCTGCGTGCTATTGCAGGTCTGTGATGGTTAATGGTTGAGTTTGTTAGTTCTCATGATCTGTTGCAAAGGGAATCCCTGTGTCTTTGATCCATGAAATGAAGAAAAAGTGGTTCTTGCTTCACAGTGGTGTGGTGTCACGATGAAGCAATGTGCTGGATATTTTAAGCAAGATGCTGAAATTTATTAGATTACTTTGTTTGATTTGGGTCTAGAGTATTGTCAAGACGAAGCAGAGAGAAGCAATTCTAAGTTCTATTGTCTGCTGTTAGATTCAGTCCTGAAAGAATGTATTTTGGTAGCAAGCGCATCCTAATCTTCCATTCCATATGCACTAAACAGAAGTCTGGCATTTTTCCTGTGTATCTCACTTCAGCTTCAGAGTGCTTTGTAGATGGTGGGTGATGATCATAACAGCTCTGTAAAACAGGACATCAAAGGTACCATTAGTCACATGTCCTGTGGGGAAGTATGGCTTTGGGGCAACTGATGCTGCAACTGAGAGTTCCATCTACAGCAGCCTGGCTGAAGTTGTAGTTGTTGAGTTTTAATTCCTATTAAGTAAGATGTGGTTTTGTGGTTTTTGTTTGGGTTTTTGGTTTGTTTGTTTGTTTTTCTCTTCAAGGAACTACTGGTTTCCCATTAATTTTGACTTCTTTTTTTGAGAGTTGGAGACATTAGGAAAAAAAAAAAGATAAATTTTAAAAGCTAATTAAAATAAAAGGAAACAAATAATCTAAAGTTTCTTCTTTGACTCTTCTGAGGATGAAATATGTTTGAGGCAGCTCAGGGCTGTAGACAATCCAGTTTGGAAGTTAATTTTTTTTTTTTTTTTCCCTTCAGTAAACCAGCATTATTCCAACAAACTCTTTGCTCCAAGCAGTAGGATGAAACCTGCCTTTCAACAGATATCTGATAGTTCCCATCCAAGCCTGCATGGGTGGGCCTGCTAGCCCAGGCAATGAGTGTTGCTGTAGACTAGGCTAAGTGATTCAATAAATAGAAATTGCTTAAGTGAAAGGAACCTATGTTCCACACTGTGAGACCACTAGACATGCTTGTATATCTTAAGATGCCAGTAGGCCCAGGCATCTTTTCTGACTCTTTTTGCCTTTGTTTCTTCCTGTATTAGGTACTGGAGAGGAAACTGGAGAAGAGCGATCTATCTGAATACGGTATGGAGTTAGATGACTTGTTTATAAAAAGATTTTGCATATTCTTTTTCTCGTTGTCCAAATTTCTGAGAGATTTGGGATATCTGCAGTTAAAGTGAACTATGTTCACGCTTTAGGTATTAATTTTAATATGCATGTCATGTTTGAAAATGTCAGCAGAAAAGACTGAATAACACTTGTTGCGTATAAATCTGAAGTACATAATTGCTCCAGCTGACATGTATGAATGCACTTTCATTATCGTGTCAAGAGGACACTTTGTGCTTGCAAATGAACAATGTTTGGGGCTGGCAATAAAATGGGAAGCACTTGCTTAAATAAAGTTTATTACAACGTTTTAGAAAATTTTAATTATGAAGTGTTCATACTGAATGAGAACACTGTTTTTGAAGTGTTAACTTTAAACCATAACTCCATTTTTCATATTAAAGGGGAAGGCTGCATGATGTTCAGGGTTTACTAAACTGAGCACAATAAAAATGTGAAATTATGCTATTTGGTTTGCATGCCCGCACAATGAAAAAATTCACTGGATATGGGAGCTGGTTCCACAAATTAGCCAAGCACTGGCAGCCCACTACACTCTCTGAAATCAGTCCACTTAATTTAGTGACCACAGATGGAAAACTCATGTGTAAATGTGAAGACCCAATCTGAGAATCCAATGTCAAATATCTAATGCTGTAGTGAAATCTAACAACTAACACTAACCTTTACCTGAACAAAAGACTCTCCTTTTGAAAAATAATTTAAAAAAAAAAAAGCAACAAAACCAACGCCCCCCCAAAGAAGCGAAAAAACAAACCCAAACCATACACCACCTCATCTTATAGACAGGGAACCTGATGAAGGGACCATAAGGCAATGATTGTTACACGGGGAGGTTTGTTAAAAGTTGTTTGAAAGCTTCTAATATTCACTGGTTCTAATGAAACACTGGCCTGTTGTCTGCCTCTCTGTAGATAAAACACAAAAGAGAACTAAACTGGGATTTATGTGTCCAACACGATCCAAATAGCTTTCCAACTTCCATGGGGCAAACTCAGCCAAAACTTCAATAAATTCCAAGGATCAGAGTTTCTATTTAAATATATGAGCTGCTGGCTACCAGCTTTGTGCCTGGTCTATTTATTACAGAGAACACATGAGTCAGGCTATGATTCTGACTTGTGTGTTGCTGCTGGTTTAAATGAAGGATTGTTGAATTATGAGTTGCAATCCCTGGAGAAGCACTGGCTGAGTCTCCTGTGTTAATCTCTACTCTGATGTAGATTTAGGCATTGTAGGAAAGTGTAGGCTATGAAGCAAGTAGAAGAGGTGCTAGAGAGTGTAGTCTCAGCTGGTGGTGGACATAGCAGCCAGCAGCAGCTGGGAGAATGTGGAGGCACACCCATCTGGGGGCTGGAGAAAGAGTTTAGACTGGGAAGCTGGAAAATGTATTGACTTATTGCCTCCACAAGACACACTCTGCCAGCAAGACTGTGATGGAGCCTCTGGCATCAAATGAAAGCTGAAGCCCTGAGGGAGTACAGAAGGCAGTATTGTTCTTCACTGTGTTGAATTCCCTCTTGTAGGTACTTTTTGCACCTCCCCATGCTATCTGGAGTGAATCCGATCCACACTGCATTCAGGAGTCAACAGGAACTTGTTTAATGGCTTTTGCAATTACTCAGTATTTCTATGACTACGGAAAGAACAGATACTACTCCTGAGAGGATGCTCTTCAAATAAGCGTTTCCCAATTCCATGTTTTCCTTTGTTCTTTAACAGATTTTCAGAAACTCCAGCTGTGCTGCTGTGTTTAAAAGAACACTGACCGTCCCAGCAGTGATGGAGGTTTTGCACAGAGGATATAGTAGTTCAAATCATATGGAAGCTTCACTGGCCACTTAGAGAGGGTGTTTAGCTCTCTTTCCCTGTACCTTCTGTGGTTTTGTTTGCATTTAAAAACCAGTCCAATTTCAGTGTCTCTGACTTGTCTACAGACATGTTTCAGCTGTTTATTTTCATTCCTTTTTCTCTAGAGGGGGAAAAAAAAAGTGCCAGTTAAAACGTCTTTCCTCCTTTTTTGGACAGGAACTTCTCAATGAAATCTAGTCTGTTCTGCAGCTTCCCTTTAATGTGCTTTCTCTGGTTTCAATAACCTCTTGGAGGTTTAGAGATGCTCATATAAGTCTTTTCTGGCAATCCTCATGCCTGCAAAGTGGCACTTGTACTATGAGTGCTGCCATTCAGTGAAGATTCTCATAAGAAAAGATTTCTTATGACATTCATAGAATTGCATATCTTCCAATAGCCTCCAACCTGTGGGGTATCAAGGAGTTCTAGGAAGGTGAAATGCCACATATAGTTCTATGGGATCATCCTCTCATTTTCAAGCTGTTAAACTAACAATGAAGAATTCTCATTCCTATCAGTGTCTCTTTATGTCTACTTTTTCATTCTGATACGTAAAAATATCACTTGCTAGTGAGAGCTAATGGTAGCAAATCAGGAAAATTTCTTTAAAATAACGTAAAAATTACTATGTTTTTTTCTTTCTTACTTAATTACCTGTGCAACTAAAGAGAGGCAATCCTCTTGCAGAGCTAATTTTATTTCCCTTGCCAAATCAAGCAGTAGATGCAGAGTTAGAAAATACAATAATCCCCTTAATGAAAGCTGAGGTTTATTACTAAACATATAATCTTTTCTAAGATTGTATATTAAGTATCTAATTTATACTGATTGAAGCAAAACTATGTAGCACTGGAGCTCTCTCTCCATCCTTGACTTGCATTATATGTGTGCAGTACATTGTCCCCAAGATCTCAGTATTTGTACTATGGGTTTTAGGTGTAGTAATGATAAGTAAAGATAGAGCTACACTTGGCTTTTAATATTACTGGTATTTTTGGATTAGATAGCACTTATGTAAATTACTATGTTTTATGTGCAATGCTAACTGTTGCATGTTAATTAAAACCAAAATAGAAGACTAGGATGGGCCTCTATTGATATAGCAATACCAGGTGGGATATTGTAAGGCCAAGGAACTGGCAAAAATACTTCTATTGACCTCATAATGTTCCCATAGTCTGAAAGGAAAGCTGCACAGTCTGGTTTTCAACTGCTGGACCAATTCTGTTGTGTGGGTTTTTTGTTTGGTTGTTGTTGTTGTTCTTTGTTGCTTGCTTGGTTGGTTTTCTGGGGAGGAGTGTGTTAATAAACACCATGGATAAAGCTTTAGAAATAAAAACTGAGCTTTCATGTTCACACATGAACATACTAATGACTGACTGGGATTTGCTGTGGCGTTGGTGTGAATGCTGGAGGAATCACTACCATCTCAAAAAAAAAGGGGAAATTTCTGCTGGCTTTGCATAAGGGCTCAGTGGATGTGACATCTTGCCGTTTATGATATAATATCCATGAAAATCAAATGCTTCCAATGAAACAGACACTGACATAATGCAAATTCATCACTACAGTTCCAAGTGTAGGACTTTGGTTAGCAGTCATGCTAAAGAGCACTTGTATCTGCTTTTAAAATCAGATTATAGACAGTTGAGTTTTATTTTTAAATGATGATGAGGTTTGTTTAGCATAGGCTAAATGTACCCCAGATTATATTTTAAAGTTTTGTATTGCTTTTTGTCAGGACCAGGTCAAAGACATGTATTCATAGACCTAGTAAGATGAGTAGTAATAATTCTGTTGATTTCATTGATCTACAGATTTATTCATCATGTCTGGAGAATTCTTACAGTGACAGAGAAGAGGATATATTTTCAATAGCTATAAAATTATTATATATTACTTGTGGGGGGCTTTGGCGGGACCGAGGGTTTCAAGCAATACTCTGACCTTGACAGGAGTACAGTGTTCCCGTGAGAGAACGAGGAGAAACAGAGAAATGGGCAATGTAAGCAAGTTTGAGGAAGCGCTAATCGCAGAGCCAAGTGTATGTACTATCTTGTGGATAGAAGATAAGTTCTGTAAATACCAACCAATAATAAGTGAGAAAAACAACTTTGGACCAATGAAGCAAAGACACATC
>WTSP01027815.1:0-81116 GCA_025331215.1 Actenoides lindsayi | reverse complement strand
CATTTCGGGGTCACTTTGGCTCATTTCGGGGTGGTTTAGGCTTATTTTGGGGGCACTTTGGCTCATTTTGGGGTCACTTTCGCTCATTTTGGGGTGGTTTTGGCTCATTTTGGGGTGGTTTTGGCTCATTTTGGGGTGGTTTTGGCTCATTTCGGGGGCACTTTGGCTCATTTCAGGGTGGTTCAGGCTTATTTTGGGGGCACTTCGGCTCATTTTGGGGTCGTTTCAGCTCATTTTGGAGTGGTTTTGACTCATTTTGGGGTCACTTTGGCTCATTTTGGGATCATTTTGGCTCATTCTGGGGTCACTTTTGCTCATTTACGGGTCATTTTGGCTCATTTTGGGGTCACTTTGGCTCATTTCGGGGTCACTTTGGCTCATTTTGCGGTCACTTTGGCTCGTTTTGGGGTGGTTTTGGCTCATTTTGGGGTCGTTTCGCTCATTTTGGCGTGGTCTGGGCTTGTTTCGGGGTGGTCTGGCCTCATTTGGGGGTTGTTTCGCTCATTTTGGGGTGGTTTTGCCTCATTTCGGGCTCGTTTCGGCTGGTTTCGGGGTGGTTCGGGCTGATTTTGGGGTGGTTCGGGCTGATTTTGGGGGTGCTCCGGGCTGGTTTGGGGGGTGGGGGTGGGTACCTGGCCCTGTCGTCGCGTCCCCTGTGATGCCCTCCAAGCTCCTTCCATCCCCAAACCCTCCTGTGATGCCCTGCAAGCTCTGTCCATCCCCAAACCCTCCTGTGATGCCCTCCAAGCTCCTTCACATCCCCAAACCCTCCTGTGATGCCCTCCAAGCTCTGTCCATCCCCAAACCCTCCTGCGATGCCCTCCAAGCCCCTTCCATCCCCAAACCCTGCTGTGATGCCCCGTCCCCCGTGCCACGGCGGCCCGGTGATCGCGCCGTGCCCTCGTTAGGATGAACGAGGAGCAGATCGCGGCCGTCTGCTTGGCGGTGCTGAAGGCCCTCGCCGTGCTGCACGCCCAGGGCGTCATCCACCGCGACATCAAGAGCGACTCCATCCTGCTGACGCACGACGGGCGGGTAAGGGGCGCGCAGAGGGACGCGCGTATATGGGAAGAGAAATCATATATAACCCTGGCGAAAACGTGAATAAAGTGCCCTCAACTTTAATCATATTGGTCGTTTTTGGTGTCCATGATTCCTCCGCATAAAATAGTAAAAAAAAGTGAATGCACTATGACTGGAAGGTGTCAGACATCTCCAGTTTAAATAAATGTAATCAATCACGTCAGCATGACATTTTTGTAACCACATAGGAAGCAATGTGTTGTTCTTAATTACACCCAGATTTGTAACATAGGAAAATTAATGACTAAGGGATTAGAGTTGCTATTTAATGCTCAGAAAATCTTATTAGGATAAAGGGTTTAAGATCATCTTGTTTTCATATGGGTTGAGATTTATTTTGGTCTTCTGCCAATGCATCTTATATTTGCATTATAAACTGTTCATCCATTTTCAATACAATGGTAAAGTAAAACATACATTGTTTTATGAGCTTTCAACAATTGAGAACCAAAACAAAACAAGGGATGATAAATGTATTGATTTTTATAACTTTTATAAAAGGAATATATTCAATGTACATTTTTGCAGAAATATTTTTTCTTTACTCAGTTGCCCTGCAATGTAACAAGCAGTTATCTTAAATAAAAATTAATTCAAAGAAGTATCTGGTTTCGAGGACATAAATAATCATATGTTTTAGGATTGTGCCACTTGTTAGGCACAAGAGGTAGGTAAATTGTTATTTAACCAACAATTTTATGATAAATTAAGCTTCTAGTCATAAAATATCCAAAAGCAGATTTTGGTTTGGATTGCTTGCAATTATTTGAAAAACATTTTTGTCGCTCTGTTGTTATTGGTTGTTAAGCATTTGCTTTACTTAGACACTACTTTCTATTTATAACAAGTGACCAGTTTTGGTAAGGCTCACTCATTTTCCTCTGCTCCTGGCAGACAGAAACTTTTCACACTGAAGAGGAGTGAAATTATTACTAGTGACACATAACCATATTGCTTTTCAAGTCCCCCTTCCATGTCTGAAATATGAAATGATGAATAGCTACTCTCCAACATAACTCACATCTTCACTCCTGATGAAACAAACATACCAAAGTTCAGGTACAGCTGAATAAAAAGTGTTTGGGAACTGCCCAGAAGACTTGCAGATAATTATTCCCTTTATTTATCTCACTCTTCCTGTTAACACCACAGGGCTTATTAATGTTCCTGTTTAAGTAAACAACTTTCATTGAAAAAAGGCTCACAGTCTGATTAAATGTCACTGAGATCATGAAAGTCATGCAGAGACCTTTGGCAAAGGCTGTGTGGAGTAGCACGGGGAACTTAACACATCTTTTCACAGGCAAAATATCTGTCTTGGAATACAGTTTATATTGGGACAGATGGACAAATTATAGGCTTATTTTTCAAATGTGAAGTTTTGAAAAATTACACAGTAAGGAAAAAGGAAGGGAAAAAAGTTTTAGTTCAATGAAACCTGTTGATCAGATCTAGTCAGAGAATTGATCATTGTTAGTTGTTAATATGTGTTAAGCTAGAAATGAAGAAGCTAATCCTTGTGTTGTGAGAGAAAAACCACACTCGTGTTTCTTTTTATGTTACTCTTGTTCTGGTAGGTGAAATAGCTTTTTATTGTGCTCTTACATGCTTGTATTTCACTCTTCTTGGAGGGTTTTATGGGAAGCAAAATGTGTGGTAGGTAGTTGGATGGTAAAAAATAAGAAAGGAGATGCTTAAACCTTGCTTTATATCTTGAAAAGATGGAAATTTCTATGTCTTCAAATTGTCCATGCCAAAGCATCAATACTTTACAAGTAATATTGTGCCTCAGATATCTGAGGAAGACCAGTGGATTTACTGAAAGAAAAAAAAATTAGGAACTAAAACCTCAAAATAGCTTAAGATAGAGGCTCAAATCAATAGTTTATTAAAAAATAAATGGATTTAGTAAATGATGGAATGTCTTTTTTTCTAAAAGAAATGTTTGATTTTGGAAAAGTTGAAAGCATTACAAGTTTTGTGAAAGACTTTACAAATCTTTTTGTAGTAGAACTGACATAAATTTCCCCAAAAGTGACAATTATGGTAGGTAAAGAAAGTGCTTTTATTATCTTAAACCTCATCAGAAGTTCTTCCCAAGAATATAAAACCGTAACAGTATACTTGATCTGAAATTATTTTTATTCTAAAAACTTGGAAGTTTCCTTGCTATTTTAGAGTGACCTGGATTTTCTATTTGTATGTGTGAAGATGGGGATTCATCTCTGAAACTGAAAACTCATAATTGTAAAGTTCTCACCTTTGCCTGCCCTTGTCCTTCATTGGGCCACTTGTTTATCTGTCTGCAGGTCACAGGTGAGTTCTTCAAAAGCATGTTAAAGCTTTCAGTGATGTTTTTTTCCATTGAGAAATTAATGATCCTCAAAGCTTCTTGGGTTGTTGCCCTGTTCTGTCTAAGTTGGAAAACACAGAACATAATCTGACAACTAATTTCCACAGCAAATTATGTGTCTGCTGATCTGCATTACATATCGGAAGGAGACTGCATGAGATTCTGCCCTTTAGGTGGATTGAACTTGTCTTTAATTTGCTGAGGTTTTTTTTCTTTTGCTGCAGTGCATTGATAGACTTTGCCTAAAATGATGAAATGCTGGTTCCTGGCCAAAAATTTAAAGCAACATATGTGTATTTTCCGCTAGGAAATTTGATATTAGCTCATTAGCATCTTTCACAGCTGAAATAATAGAGTGAGCATGAAACATTCCCAGGGGGCTGATTTCCTCCCGCTGATTGGAGAGTGATGAAAACAAAGAATAAGTGGTCAGCCTACATCTAATTTCAGAAAGTGCCCTATAGATGGGGAAAATATCTGAGATCAAAAGACCATCATCCAAGTGTAATGCATACTGTCCTGGTTTGTGATAAACAGTGAAATCAACCATTATAATAATATTACCCTTCATTACTATACTGCATCTGGTATTTTCCCATATGGTCTTTTGTTGCACTCTACACAAAACTCGTATTTGCATTGTTACATTTCTATTGATAATGGAGTTGCTGAACACCCTACTTGGCAGTTGCTTTGCAGCTGAACTGACAGTATCCACCATCACCAGAGTCACAACTGTTGGGTTACCTGGCTGATAAACACAGAGACCAACTTCACGTTTCAGGTTTTTGAATACATTTCTTCCTCCTAAAGCCCAGATCCTCTCTACCATGCTGCATTTTTGGTACAGTTCTTCAGCTGCTCAAATGCCTCAGAAATAAGGAGAAAAATTAAAAAAAAAAAAAAAATAAAAAAAATTAAAGACTAAAATTCAGCACAACAGATGTACAAATGAATGTTGAGCTGAATATAGCATGGGCTCAGAAGTTAACTGTCATCACTCCCCATTGCCTTTTTGTCTGTTCCATGTGCTGTGCACCTGTGGCTGGCAGACAATGGATTTGATTACACTATAGAAAACTGGTAGGCAAGTTAAAGCTGCTGCTGCTTGATGTTGTGTCTTTGTTCTCTCTTGTAAACTCTGTATGTTTTTCTTCTGTATATGTTTTCTTCTAATTTTTATGTTACCTCTGTGTTGTCTTTTAATTATATTAGTACCCTTTGCTGCTGCTTTGGAGTTACTATAAATGTAGTAAAGAAAAAAATGTTGTTAAATGAAGGTATTGTAGATTGGGGACAAAAAAAAAAAACCCACACCAAAAGAAGATATTCAACGGTCTTTGAAGTCCACAGAAATAGTTGTACTAACTTGAGACCACCAAGCACTAGAAATGAATTAACAGCAGACTATCCCTTCCCCTCAGACCCTATAATCAAAATTAAGGGAGCACCTGCACTAAGTAAAATTGAGCTGAACTAACATTAATATTAGAATCTAAGCTTGATTTACTAGTACATTACTCCTGGTTTATGCTGGCATAAATACCCTTTAAAGCAATGGAGTTATGCAGTTATGAATTGGGAGTAATGTGGGTTATGAATCAAGTTATTCAGGTTCTTTCCTGTGATGTCAGGTCTTGTTTTGCTCTGGAGTATCAATACAGATGCCATTTTATATCCTTTGTGGTAGAACATAGTACTAGAGATGCACTGTGAGTATATGGAGACCTATACCTCATTATGCAAGTGTGCTCAGTGTCAAGTCTAAATGAAAACCAGACATCACGATCAGTGCTAAGTGCTGACTAGTGGAAGCACCGAAATGTGAACAGGTGCCAGATAGTTCTGCTTTGTAGGACTAGAGCAAAATAATTGTCTTGTTTGGCAAGCTCTCTTTGACTAGGCTTGGTGTGCCTGAGAGCAGAGGTTGCTTAGTGGGAGAGAAAAGCCTGTCTTAGACTCACCTGGTTTGAGTTTCTAGAGGAGGTTTGGGCTAGTTATTTTATAAGAACTATTTTCTTCATCCTAATGATGAATCATGTAATTTTCCAAGTTGTCACATCCACCCTAGACACTTGATCTGTGGTACGCATCCTGCTTTCCTATCATTTCTTCTCCATGACACAGCTAGGTGTTTTAAAGGAGACAAGTGATAAAAAATAGGTCTGTATGAAAGGTGCAGGCAGATATGGAAAGAGGCATGCAGCTGCAAGAAAAAATGCTACAAGATAAATTAGATGAGACCCTAACCTCAGGTAACTGTCTCTTAGGGCTCTATCTAAGACTTCCATGGACTTCAGTAGACATTGGATTAAGCCCTTAATCCTTTATTTCAAACTAACTTTCATTGACCAGATGGTTGTTTAAGGAAATCTGTGTGAATTTTTTATAATTTTTTTTTTATCTCATCACTTCAGATGCTGGGTAAATAATTTCATTGTTTCAGGACTATCAGGACTACCTCATGATGTCACTGAGCCATACACTGGTGGTTTCTCTATTTATTATTAATTTCTTGCTATCCTGGATAATTTATAACAAGATATTACTTTCTTAGTTCTGGGAAAATATTTGTAATAGTAATCCCAAAAGAAACTCTCATTTCCTATTGTAGTCTACTTTTCTGCTACTATCTGCATTCCAAATTTTCTTTTTTTTCTGGAAAAATTTCATATATTATACATTTTGGATCACTGAGATATTATTAATTCTATTATTAATTCAAAAGTTCTGCAGCAAATCCTTACTATACTACTCTAGGGACAATTTTACTAAACCGTCCTGTCAGTAGCATTGAGCTTTCTATTGATATTTCAGATGATAGCAGGCAGAATGTTGGAATAATCAGTCTGCTATAGCTCAGTAATATTCAATTCAGTGTTCCTTGTTTTCACAGTTCATGTTAATGTTTTCTTTGAGTGCCTGTTGTTGTACGAGACACAATAAATTTGTAGGGTAAAAGACACCTTTCCCACAGATGTTATTCTGTCCCTACATATCTAAATGTGTTTCAAAGGCCTCAGAGTTCTTACTTTGAAATACAGAAGGTGTGTTAGTAAGATATATAGGAATAAGAGATTTCAGGTTTTGATGGGGAAAATGCAACGTGAGATTGGCAAAAGCAGCAGCTGAATAGAAAATGTCAGAAAGTAAAAAACTGATTTGATGACATTTTGTTTTGAATACTTTGAAACAAAGTAAGATTTTTCTTGAAGATTTTGTTTCAAAACCGGGCTTCCAAAGTGTGTGAAAATAAAAGGTTATTTTCCTATTTATTTTATTTCATTGTGCACACACACACAAATTTAAGGTATTCCAAAACTTTTAGTCATTCTTCAGACTTGCTCTGACACTTTTCAGACACTTTCCCTAATATGAGCATTCCTGAGCTATCCCTGCTGCTGATCATCTAAGATGTATGAAATCGGAGTAAAGAGAACAAATATTGCATCCAGATTTGTGTGAAGCAGCAAGCAGAGATGTGGCAGTGTCACTGACCATGTTGTTAAGCCAAAAGATTATTTCTTTTCTAAATATCAATGTGTTACCAAAGTGATAAACAATAAGAAGACAATCTGACCTCTGATGAACTAGTTTAATGGGGTACATAAACAACTGGGGGAAAAAATAAATCTAAGGAGTGATATGTAGTCCCTGTGTACAAGCTCTTACTATTCAGTTAGACAGATACCTTGGGAGCTGTAAAGACCATGCACTTTCTAAGAGAATGTACATTTGTTTGGGATGTCCACCAGGTTTTTTTTCTGGTTGCCTTCTCTATTCTTTATTTGAGGCTGGTAGCTCTTCCATTTACTTCAGCATTTGTGTCCTTGTTTGAGTGAAAACAGAATTCTGTTCAGTGATTTTACTTTCCAGCTAAGTTATTCTAACTAACTCTGCTTCCTGAAGTTAGCAGCCTATTTTGACAGGCAGTGTCTGCTTCTAGCAGTGAGAACACGCAATGTTTAGTTAGTACCAAGGATTGGTGTGCAGACCGAGGCCACTGCTGGGTCTTGTGTGCCACACTGGGGGGTGCAGAAAGTGAAAGGCTGCACCTGCAGGGACAGACAGGACAGGTGACCCTAAACTGACCAACAAGGTATTTCATCCCATGTAAGTCATATTCAGTATAAAGCTGAGGGATCACAAGGGTCAAGCTCTCAACTCGCCTCTTCCAGCTTCTTCCTCGCTTCTTTAATGGCCAGCGTCTGAGGAGGACTCTGTCCATTCTGCCTTCAATCCTGATCTGCGTGTTCCTGAATCCAACACCAGCTGCTGAACACAGTTCCCATTTGCTGCTGGGCCCTGGCTGGGACTTTCCTGGTGCCTGCTCCACAGCGTCAGTGGTGATGGAAATGTAATTGTCATCAAGGTGGGTTAGGTTCAGTACTGTTTTGGTATATATTTGTATATATATTCCATCTTTAATTATTATTATTATTATTATTATTATTATTATTTTTAATTAAAGCTGTTCTAGTTTCCTTTTCTAATCAATGTCTCTCTCCCTTATTCCCTTTCTCTTCCCCTTTGGGGAGGGAGGGAGGGAGGGAGAGGGGTTAACAGAGAGCATCTGCTATAGGTCTAGTAGGCTGCCCTAACCCTAAACTGTGACAACTTGCTTTTCACCCTCTAGATGTTACAGTCCTTGCTTTAGTCCTCTTTAAGGAGTCTTAAGTTAGGCAGTGGCAGCTGCTCAGCTCAGTGCTGGGATTGTTTTAGGATCAGAGGTAGATTGCTTATATTCTCTATTGTTTTTACAGCTATGGGGTTTTTGTCAGGCAGTTTAGGTCTCCATCGTCCAGCCTCTTTGACTTATGTCTGTGTTAGGGAGAAGCCATAGGAAGATGATCTCCATATCTAAGCTGGGAACTGTAGCAGAGAATCTGTAGATGTGTGCCTAGTTCACTCATTAAATTTGCACATTCATGCCAGTACAGGATAATTCTGAGTTTGTGTCCAGTAATTTTGTTTGTCTGTGAGATTGGGTTTTGGATTTAGCATTGGATCGTGTGGTTTTCTAATTTTAATAGCCAAGTAAATGATACAGAGTCATCTGTATATCAGCAGTATTCTTTCAACTAGTGAATATCTAAAAGTAGATTTAAAATTACCTAATTCTTGAACAAATACTTTTCTCACAGACAGTTACGTGCACTGGTCTGCAGTGGTAATTTATCCTGGTTCTGGTACTCGTCACCTAGCTGCTGAAAAGGGACTGCATCAATCTGCCACAATGACAGGCATTTGTGCTTGAAATGTTACAAAAAATCAAGGTTTGATCAGACTTAGAGCAGTGACTGAAAGCTGGAAAAGTGCCAACAGGTGGGATTTTAATTGAGAAGTTGTAGCGGAACAGCTTTTGCTGCTACTCTTCATATACTATCTTTCTTGTCCATAAATAAAGGGCGTTACTCCTTGGAGCTGTCAATACTGACCATTTTCTAAGCACTAATTTACACACAAACTTTTTTTTCTCTCCTAAAGAAAGAGTAGTAGTGAACATAACGGAATGTAATTGTCATATAGCGAGTATTTAGCATTTTCATTTCAACAGGGCAGATTTAATGAAAAATAGCTCATGCTGCTGGGAACTTTTTAATAGTCCCTCCTTCTTGACTGCAGGAGGGCTTCAACTTGCTAGTCTCAAAGCAGATATTAATACAGACTGTCAATTACTAGTTAAAAGGAAATTATTATCAGCCCTCTTGATACTTGCTGCCTAACAACTAAACTTCTGTGTAGAGGTTAGATACACATAACTAAGCAGTAAATACCCAATGACACACCACAGTGGTTTACAAAAACAGTAGAGAGAGGGAAAGGCATTACCTACAATACAGTGAAGATTGTTTTTCTCTAATAATTTAGATATTATGAATTTCAACTAATTTTCTGAAGCTTAAATTCACATTACAGGTTAAAAATACTCCAACCTGCTACTGCTAGTTAAATGAATGGGAGCTCCCCCTCACTGCTATTTTAGAAGGACTGGGTTGTAGTTTAGTGACAGTGCACTCTACAGGCGATTTTTGCCTTGGAGAGCTGTCCAAGATTTCCTTATACCATTTCATTTCACCAGGTGTGCTATGCCAGGTATTAGAAGCTGAGCAGATGAGCTGGAATTTTTTTTCCTGCTGGCTGTTGCACATCTGACATGCAAGGCTTTGTTCTCTTGGGCTGGCAGTGCGGGCTGCAGGGGAGCAAACGAGCCAGTGGAGGAATAGCTGATGGTGCAGCTGGTGTGATGCTGACACAGCAAGCATTTAGAATATTCGGGGATAGTCACAGGCAGAGTGCTAGCAGGAAGACTTACTTGTTGATACTTTCATACTGTCCAGCTGTCTTAGATGAATTGGTGTTGCTCTTAGATCAGATATTACAATCCCAAATTCTCAAGATACGGGTGGGTAAAATAGGCTTCACCTATGGATGTACTGGAATTGAATTTCTTCTTTGTGGCTTCTTTTCATAACTAAAGATGAGAGGGTAAATTCACTTGTAATCTGACCTTGGTGACAGTATAATGCAACTGAACTTGGTTGTGTGGCTTACAGTAGAGTCTCAGAAGTGTGTAGCTCTTAAGACATGATTATCGTGAAACAGATACATGTATACAGACAAATCTTACACGTGGACTTTCATCAGCAAATTAGATGTATAGGGTTTACATTATTTTTAAAAAGCCAGTGGCAAGTATACTTTTTAAGGTATATAAAGACATGAGACTTTCCTATGGTGTATATCAAATACCAAAGCTAAGGTCTCCATGATCATCTGTGACTACTCTAGAAAGAGACACATCACTTTTGATAATAAGACAGTATTTTTCAAGCAGTGTTTATATAATCTATATTTATTTAAATAGACTAACATCTTCCAGAAACCCATAGTAATTTGGAGCCAATGGCAAGGAATTCTGAATCTATAGTAGGTTCTGTAGTTCAGCCATGGTAGTGAAGGCTTACAGCTATGATTATCCTTTGCTCAGAGAATGAATAGCTAGTTCAGAGATTCCATGAACATCAGAAATGTCATGATTTGACCTTAAGCTATTTCCTTTCCCCTTCCCATTGCTGTAGTTGATTAGAAAAAAATAGGAAAGCCTTATTGCTACAGTGTCTCCATCAAAGCACTAGAAAAGCTGAAATACGTCCCCAGAATGCCAGACACAGTTGCTTTTACAAAGCAATGGTTTCACTGAGTGTCATTCATTCATCTGATAACCCACAATCACATTCAGACTGGCAGTGCAAACCAGACAAAATATCAGGATACGTGTGACATAGGAAAAGGTAAAATATCTGGAGGAAACATGTCTCTTAAACATGTTCTTCAGTAAGACTGCTGCATTTTTTTGTTACATCATTTAAACGTCTCCTTGACAATGAAAGAAAGTAAAGCTTAAATGACTTTAAAAGATATATTAAAAATTTTACCAGAATTCAATCTCAGAACTGATCAATGGAGCTGTAAGAAAGTATAGTAGAAGATATTAAAGGGACTGTTTAGTCCAAGCAGAAACATTGTGTTATTTGTAAAATCTGTAACATGAACTTTCATTTTTATGGATAAAATGTTTTTAAATAGTTGAAGTCTGGAACAAATCTTTCCTCTAAATTGTCAGTTTGCTATCTTCTGGTGATGGAGAGATGTCAGTAGAGCATGGGAGCTCTGTGTGTTCCAGGGAGTAATTAGATTTACATCATTAAGCATTTGGTGTAATTGGAATAGAATGTAGACACAGGATAAATGTCTTCTGCTCTGAAAATAAGTATCTTAACTTCTCATTAATGTTTATTGAAACTGATACTTCTAGTGATAAAATGACTGAATGGATTTTTTAAAAGCATTTAAAATGTTTTTCCACAGACAAGAAAAAGAAACTTTTCCATGAAGGCAGGAACTACTATGCCAAAGTCAGTTTGGGTAGAAATAGTATCAGCCCTTGAATCTATGGGTGAATGATGGAAATGCCTGTTCGGCTGTAAGGAGTTACAGCAGTGCTGTCGGGTGCTTGTATTTTAATCACAGAATGCCCTCACAGGAGTAAAACCATGAACAGCAGGGAGTTTGCAAAAATGAGCAAAGGAGCGGTGATCATTCAGAGAATTTAGAAATGTAGTGATTCACTGGCAGTCAATGGCTATACCTTCTGTGACAAACAAAAAGCCAAAGAAATTATTCTGAGGCCTTAACCATGCCAGTATGTAAACAAACGAAAAAATCCCTTTAAAATAATAAACCTTTAAAAAATATCCCTTTAAGATATGCCCCCCCCAAATTCTTTGCCTTATGGATCATTAATGTTTGCTATGAATTTTAGATGATAATACCAGCAATGAAAATGGTTATTGGCTGGTAGAGTTTTTACAGTCTCTATATGGTTCTGTAGTGTCAGCTGTGATCAGAAATGTGTCTGAAGACTCAGTTCTTAACCCATCTTCTGCTGGGGATGTTGGTCATACTCAGGTCTGTACTTAGCTGTGTGTATATATACCATAATCTGCAGAGAGCACAGCCACAAGAAGACATCACACTTTGTCTTGCTTAGGATAGTAGCAAGAGCTAAATCTTGGTATTCACATGTTAACTTTTCTTCCCACCCCACCCCCCTCCTTACTCAGTTTCAAAGTACAGGTTATTAGCTAATTTAAGATTATATTGAGCCTTTGAAGAATGACTTTTAACCTGCCTATTAAGCTTGAATCCAATTTTGTCTAAAGTGACATTTCACAATGTCATAGTATTCCTGGGGGATTCACATTTCACTGTAATGTTTTACATTAATACCTATGTTTTTCATAATTGTAGCATGCTATTATATGCACTTCTGGTGAAGGATCATAATTATATGGACAAAATCTCAATCAACGTAAGTTTAGTTCAAAGCAATGTGAACTATACTCATAGTCATTTAAGAAAAATGGTTACCCATGAGGTGTCCATGCCCCTTACCCATATAACTGCTCTTTAGTGTCACCTGTAGTTTTCTAATATCCTGTAATATTAGAAAGCAAGGAAAAACATAATCTAGTATTATTGGAAGAAGGGACATTAGGACATCATGTGTTCATATCAAAAGCAGAAATATGTTTAAAACATTCCTCTTAGACTCTTGTTTGGTGTCCTCATAAAAAGTCTGCTTTCAGACATTCTGTGCACTCTGCGGAGCCCTGCACTTCCTTGTTAGTCAGCATTGGAAAGTTTTCTAAGTCTGGCATGCAACATAAATTACTTTTTGTTGTAGTAAAAGTGGACATGGGAACAGTACTAGTTTTCGGCATGTAATGGGCTCTAATTATATTTGAAGATTACTATCACCTCCTGCATTAATCTTCTCTTCTCTGGACTTTTACACTATTCTTTCAGTCTTTGTGAATCATTTTCTAAATCTCTGGTCGTCTTTTTAAAGTCTTTCTGTTCCATGTCTTCGTAGAGAAATATGGCAAAATCAACCATAATATGTTGCAGGTGACATCTTAAAAAAATCTTGCCATTGCCACCTATCAATATGATCAGTATTATTGTGTAAGAGATCAGAAAGATTTTGAAGCACATAATTTGGAATTTCTAATAATGCATGCTTAGCATTCACTAGACAGACTTTGGAGAATGAGTCATTCATATCATGTGAAGGATTTGTCTAAGAATTTGCACAACTAGGGTAAAATGCTTTATCTGCTCTGTGATATGAATTACCCTCTTAAAATGCACTTGTGTTCAAAATAAATTATTTTCGCTGAAAAAGTAGCCCATTTCTAAGCATAAGGCTGTATTTTCTGAGTTATTTTTTTTTATATCAAATGCAAGTTATTTAACTCCTCAAAAGTGAAAGTAGCATTGTATTCATATTTCAACTGATGTGCCATTTGAAGATGCAAAGTTTCATCGGAACAAATATGTAAAACTGTTTCTGAGACATTCTGTGATCTGTGCACTGTAATTTTTACATTACTTGGTTGCTGTCACCCACTGTTTGTTTGCCCTGTGAAAAATGAGCCGGTGGTCTCAGTTCTATTCCCAGGGAACAGATCTGTATTCCTGAAACTGTTAACTCCAGTTGCTGAGATCTCTGTGAGTAGATGGGCCATGCAAACTAAACTAGTCCATGGCTCCCAGGAGCAGTATTTCATGGTAAGTGTAGGTATGGATGAGCAGGGGACAAGGAAAGAAGTAAATATTCTTTGGATAAACACAGTCTGTCTTCACCAGGACCTGTAATTTGGGAGTGTTCAAATACAGGATAAATTATTGTGTAAATCTCTCTGAACAGAAATTGTAAGTATCATGGTAGCAGCTGGTCATGACCATGGCACCTCATGAAGCAAGACACCATACACTGTAAACAGTCTCATCTTAAAATGCACACAGGATAAACACCTTGAAGGCTGAAAGGGGAAATGATTTAGATCATAATGAAAGGCTAAATCCACACAGAGATCTGTATGGCCTTTGCATGAAACCCTCCTCTCAAGTAAGGATTCATGCAAGAAGAGACTCAAGGTAAAGCCTTAGGGAATGTTAAAAAAGGGACAGTCCTGTACCATTTGAAACTAGAACAAAGCTTGGCTCTCGGCAAAGCAGAAGAGACTCTCTCTTCTTAGGTCTCAGACATGATCTTTTTCTAGAGTTAGGCGGATAAAGTCTGCTCACTCATTAAAAAGCAAACACCACACTTACCAAGAAGGAAATTTCTTACTCCATTTTAGAAAACTGTCCGCTGGTGTGAATATTAATTTGGAAAGTAATATTAGGCCAGGAGCTTGAATCCCAGACTCCTCCTGTATGGGTGGGTGCCTTAGTTGTGAAGTATTTTGGGGTGGTGTCCTTCAGTATCTTCCTTGGAAAACAGTTACTAACTTGATATTGTCTAGCTTGCAGTGGGAGGAGGAATAGGAAGAGAGAGAGGCTGAATCCATGAATTAGAACTGTTGGCTGGATGGCAGGAAACATGTAAATGTTCCTACTTCTATTAGTGTATATATCTCATGTCTTATATATTTGTAATATATGAAATTATGTATAATGAATTAATATATACACACAGCAACATGAGATTCAAAAAAAGCCACATATAAAATAATTGCCTGGTGGTTTTGGCATTTTTGTTAGCCTGCAAAAGATACAGGTGTTGCAGTTGCCTGCTTTTCTCTTGGGGCTATAATCTCTGTGATCTGCATGGCATCAGTTAGGAAGCAGCTGATTAATCACAGTATGACCAGACACCTCTGGGCTGGCTTGCTTTTGAAATCTGTTTGGCTATAGAAGATATTCTAGGGTAGAATGACATGACAATGTCCTGCGTTGCAATGTGGACACACCTTGGGCAGAACTTGGCCTGCTGGGAGATATGTAGCCAGCTGGACATTAGTCCTAAGGGCACCTGAAATGATCTATGCCTGGCTTGCATTATTATGAGATAGGTTAAAATTGTCTAATTTAGTTTTGGTGCACTTCCGATGTAGCCCTGAAAGCTTTCTGAGTTCACTCTTTAGTGAATATGACACTGCTGTTGGGGGAGGGGTTATGTTTTTGGATAGGTATAAAATTGTTCACCTCCTGAGAACTTCTAGTAAGGTTTTTTCAGTAAGGGCTATTTTTCACAGGTAATCCAACAGGTTTTCTTTATGTTCCAAATAACCAAAAGGAGACATTGACACTTCTACACTAAATCACTTCTGAGCTCATGACAGTCTTTTCTAGTTTTGAAACTGTATGACTAAGAACTGGCCATTGCTCACATACCATCTAATCTTTTCCCATTTGGCAATAACAACTACCATATTTATTCCTTTTGAACCATTTCGAATTCTGCAGACTTTCACTTAATTTAAAAATGTGTAGATGGCTTTAAAATGTTGCAAACTCATGTTCATCTAATCCCAGGACAAACAAGTTTGAGAAATTCATCTGCCTGCACTAATAGAATATAATCCTAAGAATATAAATGTTGCTCTGCTTAGAAAATAGAATGGGCATGTAACATCTCTAAACTAGGTTAGCTTTGTGGTTAAAAAAAAACCTGTGCAATCTTGTAAGCCGTATGAAAAACAGAAATGCTGAACCGAGAAGCAGTCTGTGTTCACACATCATTTTGGGTTTAATCACATTAGTCTCAAATATGCATTGATGATTTTTGTACTTAAAGCCTCTGCTGTTGTTTATTTTTCAATTTCTTCATTAATGCCAGAATCATACGACATTAGGCAATAATTTGCTGAGGTACTGGCATATATTTTATTGCAAAAATGTAATCATGCTTGTCAATTATAAAACTGATTTCATTATACGTCCAAGTTACTTTTGCTTCATATAATTTAAAAGAAAAGAGGGTCTTTCAATCTTCCTGCAGCAAGAATAGCTTAAAAAAATGTTTAAATTATTTATTAGTCACATTAACATTTATAGCATCCAATGATTGACAAAACTGTCCTGTAACAATGTGCAATTGTTTGTTACTAAAAAGAATGCAATTCTGAGACATCTGTCATTTAATAAACAAAACTTTATTTGTGTGTCTTGAATTGACGTTTTCAAGTTTCTACTCTGTTGCTGAAACTCTTGCGATGTGATAAAAAAAATATTTTGCTGTGTCTGCTGGGAGTGATGCAGCCACTCCAAAGTAAGGATCATTGTACAGGTCATTCAAAATCACTAATGTGCTTCGTACATCCTTGTGCATTATGCTGTGTTAGACAGAAAATCCAGCTTATAAATAGGTTTAGGATATTTTCAGTTAGTTTATTTGAAAAGAAGGTTTACCCACTATTCTTGTGCTTTGTTAGTCTTACTGTGTGAGGGACACAGTGGTGAACATTGAAACTTTGAGCTTTGTAACGTGAATCCTCAGGAGCAGTATGAGCACTTCCTGTGAAAAACTGGGAAATTTTGCTTAGTGAGACTGCATCTCCTAGAAGGCTTTTTCAAGGTGATGTACAAGACATCCGAGTTTTGAGCTCAGGTTTGAATGTTGTTTGTAGGAGGCTTCAGACCACGGCCTTTTTGGATAGGTAGTGGCTGGGAATGAGGAAAGGGGCAGGTCTAACTAATGGTGGCAGTAGAATTCGAAAGGGAGAAGAAAATACCACTGGGGGAAACCAGCAGTAGAAATAGTAGCTATTTAAATTTGCTGTCCTTATGCAGTATCAGTGAATAAAATGCAAGAGAAGCTGTATGTATGTGTATTTCTTGCTTTGAATACAGTGTTGTGGTGTTTTCCACCAAAGAGAAAAGCAAGGGTGTGCGGGGGGTGTTGGGAGACGGAGTGAGGGAGAGAGACTGTGTGACCAATTCAAACAACAGGGCAAGTAACTCAGCTAGAAGGGGCCAGAATCAGTGAGAAATCCCATGCTCTGAAACTGTAAAGAAAGTTTGTGTTGCAGGTGAGCTGCATGCCCTGTACTTGCAGGGTGCAGCACAGGAAAGATTCACAATGCAGAACAGGCAATGTAAGTTGTACATGCTCCAAACCTTGTATGGCTCTAAATAGCTGCAGCTTAATTTAGAAAGAAAACCCTTTGTTATGAGAGGTCTTGGTCCATGCTGGTATGTTACAGACCTAGAAAAGCAGCTGGAAGTGAAACATGTGTCACCTTTCTCGGGCACAGCCGGAGGTAACAATGCATGAGCTGCATTTTAAACTGCAGTTCCATCTCTCAGAAGACAGACACGGAAGAATGGGGGAATAACTTAAACTTTCTTGTTGACTTACTAAAGAGAACAGAGTATTTGAAGAAATGGATGTTAACATGTTGACCTCAAAACTCTAGTCATAAATAACTGTAGTGCTTAACATGTTATACAGTGCTGTTCAAAGTGAAAATTCAAGCTCTCTGGTAGGGATTTTGAACTGGAGCTGGGATAGACCCTGCTGGTTTGAGAAAGTGTAATTTTTTTTGTGTCTGGATTGGGTTTTTTTGTATTGTAACAAGATGTCTCTTGCCAACATCGCATGGGTTATCTTAGAAATGATAGGCCAGTGGGAAAACACCTGAGATGGCTTTATACTGAATGTGTTCCTTTTCTCAGAAGATCAATCCACCAGATACAGAATAAAAAGGAAAACAAAAAACTTACAGCTGTACATTTCTTCATGTGAAAGTTTTGCAAAGAAGCATATGGAAAGGACTTTTTTCTGTGACTTGGGTCGGTCACAGACAAGTACCTCTTCCTGAAGACTCAAAAAAGGAAGAAACAGTTATGAGTGACTGGTTATTATACACATGTTTACAAAAAGTGTGGAAATTATATGCTACTTGAAGTCTCATCTTTCCTACTGATAGCTTGCTGCTGGCAAAGCAGATGTTTCTCACAGGGTATTGCTTGGCTGTTTGAAAACAGCTTCTTTCAGAGACATTCCCAAGAGCATATACTTTGCTTGTACACTGGTATCTTTCTTCAGCAGTCATTTTCACCTTTTGTGACCCTAAGTGTTGCAAGCTGTATTTGCAAGTTTCTTTTATTATGCATGTCTGCCTGATTTAATTATTATAATTATATATATATAACTATAATATATATATTATAGTTCTGCAGCATGAGGTTCCATATTTCAAACTATTTAAAATTATTTCTTGACATATCTATAGTAGTAATGTTTAGTAACTGGAAGCATCAGTTTCTCTCAATACCAACAGAAAAAAATCATTCTGGAAAAATATTAAGTATATATTAGGAGGCAGCTGCATTTGTGAACCTGAAGTGATAAAAAAATAAAGGCATTTCATATTATTATACCAAGACAGTAGTATTAAAAGGGGAAAGTTAAAATTTAAATACAATCTCATGAAACTTATTAAAGTCCATAGGCATTTGGGAAGTAGAGTGGAACAGGATTTATTATTATTATTTAAACAAATGAAAATTGAAGCTTCTCTGTGTAGTGGGAATTGTTTTAGCTAGTTTTAAAGGAGATCTGGAATCTCTATAAGTTTCATCACTTTTGCAACATCCCCTTTAATATTCTGCATTCCCTGTGTCAAAGATCAGGATAATATTTCACTGTCTTACTAGCACAGTGAGACATTTACTAGAACAGTGAGACATTTTACTAGGATACTGAGCAATTAAGTGTGACAAATTAAGCTCTGCAAGTACTTTGAACTTCTCCTGTGGAAGCTCCTGTTGAAATATAGGCATTGTTTTTCTGAGCAGGTGGGATAGTAGAAGGCTGGTTGAATTTTGAAGCTGTTTAGATGGGAAAAACAGTTCTTTACTCTCAGCTTCTAGTTAGGAAACCGAACAATAGCTGTATTATGGATTTGCTGTAGGACCCTTGACTTTAAAGGTGTATCAAGTGATTCCAGCCTTCTGTTCTTCATGTGTTTATAGTTTCAGAAATAATGGCTTCTGTATTGTCTCTGTATTGTTTCCCTAAAGCCTATATTAGAACAAAGTGTAATAACATTGGTGCTCAGTTCAGAAGATGGTAAGGCATCAGTGCCTGTAGCATTACTCACAGTATGAACAGTATATCCAGTGCTGACTAGATGCCACTATATCACCAAGTGACAGCAAGCTTTCTTGACTACGGCTGATCTAAAACAGCTTTCTTGAGCAGAGTCCTACTGGAAAACACAGAAAATTGTGATTTTTTTAATTAATGTTTACCCAAGTTTGATTAAGGATGATGACTAGCTGCTGTATCAGATACTGTCAGGAGATCAAATAAATGTTTTTTAAATTATCTCACCTTTATACTACTTCTAGTGTTTTGAAGAATTATCAGAAGATGTGGCTACAGAATTTTTTCAAGACATCTTAACTGCCAAAATAGCTCATGGGGGAGCAGTCAGTTTACCAGCTGCTCTTTTTGCATAGATAGCTGGCATCATGCAAAGGAGAGGCAAGCAATCAAGGATGCAATAAGATCCTTAGTCAAATACGAAGGCTGAAGTCTACTACAATTAACATAAACACTGTTTTATGTTAAATTGAATCTTGAGCTTTCACAGTATGTCCTTTTGAAGTATTATAAGGCATCCCAATTTGCTCCCAATGAAATCAGTAGAGTTCACCATTGATTTGCATGGGATCAGAGCAGGCACATGTTGTAATGAATGTTTCGTTATGCTTCTGAAAGTAGTTCTTCTAAAGCAAAGCATTTATTTGTCTTCCCCATGTATATGTCATTATAGTCCCGAAGCCTCAACAGTTGTTAGATTTGTGTGTGGAAGAGAATGCGTTTTGCAGAACTACCTTGGGAAAATTACTGGTGACTACTGTAAGTTTTTGGATTTTTTTTCTGGATAATTTATTATCACTGTTACTGTAAGAACTATCTGTTCCTTTAGAGCAATACAATCAGCTTAAAATCGTGTCTGATTCATCCATATCATTCTAGCATCCATCAAAACTCCTTTTGAATCTATATATTCACTGAATTATTTTCTAAAGTGTATTTTAGGGTTTAGTTTTCAAGATGACAAGAAGATGTGTGCTCTTGATTCCTAATTTAATTCCTCAGTTTTGAAGGCAGCCTTTAGCTGAGCTGATAAGACAAAAATATAGGACCATGTAGAACCAAATCCCTTTCAGCCTTGTTTGTTCATTGGGGATAAGGTAGAATCAAATCTAAATGATGCAGACCAAACCAATTCATGACTAAAGTCCATCAAAATAATTTGAAAACTTAGACCCACCGGACAAGACATAGGATGTGTTTTGGCATGGCTGGGGAACGAGGAACCTGTTAAAGATAATTACAAAAAACAGCTGGAAGAGCTATAGGAGTGTTTTCTTTCTTCTATAAGTTAATTGAAAGACATTGTAGAAACCTTTTTCTTCTGTAGAAAACACCAAATACTCTAAAAAAATGACATTTCTAATTTTCTTCAGTAAAAAACAATCGCTTCTCTGTGTGTGTGTGTCCCAGTAGTCCCAAAATCTCTATAGACAGCCAGAAGATTTATATTTGAGTGAAAGCCACTGCATCACACACAGAAGCCTGTGAAAGTACAGTAAACATCCTTCAAACAAATTCTCATGTGCCCTGACTACAAAGTAAATGAAAAGCAATACACAGGGTTGGAAAGAAACCACATTTCTAGGTTGGTTTCAATAGACTCTTAGTTTTCCCAGTGTATTAGTACTCATTCCGAGTCTGCTGCATCCTGCTTTCTCCCCCACAACACAGCTGAACTGCACTCTGTCTACCACTGTCACACTTTATGGAAAACCAATTTATCAAGAAGGTTTATCTTTAGAACAGTAAAAATAATAACTTTTGGTGCTTATGTGGGGTCTGGTTAATTTAAAATGTAGTCAATAGAGACATAAAAATGACAGTTTTCTCCCCATGCTAAAGAAGCAGGAAAGAAAGTAGATTAAAGCGGAGTCCAGGGTTAGTTTAAATACCCTGAGCCCTACTGTGCCATTGATTTTTGGACAGAAATCCCCATTGAGCTCAGTGGGGATTTCTGCTTAAAAATCAATGGTGCAAAATGACACCCTCAGATTAAGACACAAAGATGGAGGATGAGGCTTAATTGGTGCATTCATGTCGGGACAGGTTTTCCCTATAGAGGGAGTCGCTGCTCTTTTCATTGAACAATACCTTGTAAAACCTGGAGGAAATTTCATGCAAGAGGATTGTTGTTCTAATGTTATGCCTGTTGCAAATCTTACCATAAATGAGATGTCACTAGTTTCTGTAAAACAAACACAAAGACATGTTAAATATTATTTTTTTTAGATTTTAGGGAATGTGAAGAGTATCAGGAAATAGAGTGTACTACTCAGGCAGAGTGGGAGTGTAAAACATGCTGTAGTACTCTACACACCTAATACACTGATAAACTAAGACATTTCCTGTAGTATTTCTGCAATATGAGTAATGTTTAAATGTTGCTGCAGTTAGACTCTTGATCCACTCCTGTCTAATCTCAAAGGTTTTATACTATAGATAGAACTCAGGTGAAGTTGTTTGAGGCTGAGATATGAGTATCCTATGTTTTGTGTAAATTGTTTTTAAGTGGTGATTGAAGAGGAACTCATTCAATGGGAAAAAAACTGGTTCTTCACTATGCTTGACGTTGGCTCTGATGCAGCCCAGTTTAGCCTAAGTGAGGTGGCTGTTATTTGGCAGGTCTGCATATAGCTGAGTGCTGGCTGCTGCAGCTGTGCCCATTTGGCACACAGGTTTTTTTAATTTTGCAGTTGGTAGTGGTTCAATAACAACGGGTTCTGTAGATTTTCTTGCAAATGGGTGAGGAAGGAGTGACCCATGGTTGCTGCATATGCAAAGAACAAGCGATGATACTAGGGCTGTATTGATATTGATCCCACTGATGGCCTTGAGGATTGTAGTGGTGGAGAAGATATGTACTTTGGGAACAGGCAAGTGTAAGGTTTGGAGTACATGCCTGATTTCTCTTAATTCCTCATGTAAAAGGTTGCAGTGTTTCGTAGACTTTTAGCAGCTTACTGAAGGAACTCCGGGATATGATAGTATGTATGTGGTCTTTTTAAGTGTTATAGATTTTCCTAAGGTCCTTTTAAAAATCAGTTGCTTTCCAGACAGTTTTATTATGAAATTGCACAAATTTCAAGAACAGAGGACTTGTGTGCTTCAGGAGAAGAATCTAAAGAGTGCTAAGGGTATATTGTGATATAATCTAAATAATGCATTCTAGATCTGGTATTTAGGACTATGTTAAGTCTGTGTAGAGGCTGCTTCAATCCAGAATAGTTCTCTAGCCATGTGCTACAGCCATTATTGTATGTTTTCTGTGCCTTCATAGACAACATATTCTCTATTTCCTTTTCATTCTCTGAGTACAGCCATCTTTTCATTCTACTGAACATCTCAGGAGAGCATCATTGCTAACAGAAGCACATGCAATGAAAAAGTAAAAAAGTAAAAGGCTACTTATGTAAGGGATACTCAGTGGTTGTATTTACGATGTAATTGCTTGAATCATGTATCTGATGAGAATGCCTTAATCCAAATGTGAGGGTAGACAGTCAATTTGTGCCAGAAGAAGGGGCACAACTGTGTTGTGGCACAAAATCCTCACCAATAACCTTGGTGACTTGTCTATAAGAGGCAAGGAGTCAAAATCCAAGTATCTAGATACCCCATCTGTCAGTTGCAGTTGGTGTGTTAGAGAAAGACACATATCCTTTATGTTTCAAATGTTGAGCACTGATTAACTTTTTATTGTTATTTATCGCTGTCCTCAGACATGGATTAATGCTTGAAGGTGTGGTGTCTTTTCTAAACCTTTGTTTTATTAGGAAGAAAAGTACCTCTAATGACTTCACTTCACTCATGTTCCTTTTCTTAGCTTTGCTGATGCTCATAAAAAGACCTGAAGCTGTGAAAATGCTCTTTTTAAAGTTAATCCCATTCTGAGTCATCATGTCTTTTCAGACTTCTTGATACTTGAGCCCCAGGTCACAGTGCAGAGATAAAAAAATATGTATGTTCATAATTAGCTTATAAATAATGCAATATTCCCATTCAGACTTCATCTTTTCAACATGCCCATGGATTATTGTTCTCTGTGCAGTTTAAATTTCTGAGCATCCCGTGGCACAATTTTTCTACAATTTGGTAGGTTGATTCTCTATTACAACATACTTGGAGGCGAAGAGTGCAGTGGTGGGGAGGCTGGGCTAGGCATTATGTTTGATTTTCATTTGTTTTTCTGTCAGGAATGTAAAAGAAGTGATAGAGTATTTGTCTTCAGGTGTGAGTTTGTATAGCTAAAGTCTGAAATGTTGCTGCAGTTAGACTCTTGATCCACTCCGGTCTAATCTCAAAGGTTTTATACTATAGATAGAACTCAGTTGAAGTTGTTTGAGGCTGAGATGCACTAATAGGTAGTTTAATAGAATAAAGAGCATGAAAGGGATACAGAGTTCACATGAAATATTTGGACATAAAAATGAAAGTACCATTCTTCCCTGTAGTTTCTTGGTAAACAATCTGCAATGCCTCTTAAAAAAAAATAAAAGGTTAGCCCATTTGAGGGGAAAAGAAAAACAAAACAAAAAACCAAAACAACCCAAAATTTATTGAAGAGATACTTTTTCTTCTGCAGATGTTTGCTACTCAGATTTAGCAAACCAGAATATTTCTAATGGCTACTAGCAATTTGCACAGAGAAAGAGAAGGTACCTGAGAAAATTTTTCCGGTCTGCTGATATTTTTGTTGAATAGGTGCTGCACTTGCTCGCGGAACATGGATCATGCTTTCATTTTCAATGGGGATTTCTGTGGCAAAAGGGCATAGGGTTAGAAAAACTCCTTGATGACTGACCTAGAGCTTTTACTATGCATCCTCCCAAAGACAAAGTGCTTAGAGGGTGGAAAAAAGAAGAAATACCCTATCAAAAGCAAGAACTTGTCATGTCTCCCTCTGCCTCCACTCCTTAACACCTCCCATATAACTCTGCAGTGTCCTTTTCCCTCTGGAACTCAGTATCACATATACCAAGAAGCTATTCTATACATACAGGAGCCTTATTCATGCTCTAGTGTATTTACAGAACAGATGACTACCGTTGATAGGAGACTGAAAACTAGCAACGCTTAAATACTGTTTCTTTTCCTTTTGCACAGATACAGGTAGGAGATCTAGTCTAGAACAAGAGTACTGCTGCAACCTCAGGCCATTACTTACCTTTAAGGGTTACAAGGAATAAGTGCAGTGCTAAAAGACTGGAGAAGAAGAAATGTAAACTTTCTCATTAAAATGAAAGGGGAGAACACAAACAGGAAAAGGAGCCCATAGGCAATATTCTAGTCTTGTTTTATAACTGGCTGAAATAGAACAAATGGTGAAACACTGTTTGGATGAGATAACCATAGAATAGTTACCAAAGAATTGTTCATGGTCAAAATTAAGGAAGTATTGGTTAAAATCCTATCTAATACTGCCCTGATTTTGTTTTACTCAGTAAAACATAATGAATAATGATGTAATGAAAGACCTGAGTGATGTAAGTTTAAAAGATTTGCTGCAAGGAAACAGTGGTGTGGAAGGATTAGCCATCATTTTGCAGGACGGTATTAAGATTCAAACTTACCTTATTCAGTTGAAGAAAGAATGGTCCGAACAGATAGGATGAAATTAAACAAGGATAAATTGTGCTGTGTTATCCCATTTACACAGAAATAATCAGCAACACAAATATAAGAGGGGAAGCCATTTATTTAGGAGGATTTTTTTTTTTAGAAAAAGGCAGTGGGATTATGGCAGTTTATAAACTGCTCAAGAATCATATGTTTTGTGTGTTTGCAAAAAAGATCTATCACAATTCTGAAATTAAAAGAGCATGTCTAAACCACATATTTTACTAGCCTTGAATGAAATGACTACAGCTATACTATACATATTACAAACCTGCTGTTCTCTAGTTTGGGGACAAGAAATTTCAAAAAAGATTGAACGATCATTTATTGAGGGCTAAAAGCATGAATTGTGCAGAAAGATTTTAAAATGACATGGTTTTTTAGGTCAAAGAGCAGTCTGAGGGGGCATGATAGTAATTATGTTCATACATATTATTGCAAAATTAAAAGTTTATGTAGGAGTCTGTGGTGACTACAATAAGTAATAGACTTGCATCACAGCAAGAAAGATTCTTTAGGAAATGCTTTCTAAAGCAAAGATAATGATGTACTATTTGGGGAGTTCTAAAGTTCCAGTTGTTGGAGTTCTCTAAGAAAGTGATGGGAAAGTGTTTTAGGACTGATAGAAGTATAACGATCCTGCCTTGGGCAATGCAGTGAACAATGCCATGCAGTGACCTCTCAAAGCCCCCTGGAGCTCTCTGTTTTTATGTTTTCATGCAATAGTACAGTGAAAAGGAGTGTTTTAGCCAGAGCAGCCCATCCATTTCTAAAAGACATTCTGCATTGTTCAGAAAACATAAATGTCCCACATTTCCACTATTAGAATTACTAGTGAATGGCTTATTGCACTGTTCAGCATAATCATCATTGTTTCTGATAAAACAATTCATCTCAGAGTTCCTCTGAATTTATTATTATATGATGAAAGACTAGTTTGTGGCATAATTCCCAAATTAGACAGCACTCAGTAATGGAATTCCTTGAATGTGTGAGTGACACTAACGTATTTGCCGTGTTGGTGTAAATATTCATAGGGAGATTTTTTTTGCATTATCTAGTCTGTACACAGAGTATATTTGTGTTTATTTGTGAGATTTCATAGGGATAAACAAAGACCGAATGCTCATGCAGCAGCAAGTGCTGGTGAATAAGAACTGGAAATCTTCCACGTTCTCTGGTTTAATAGAAAATACTTCAAAAAAAAAAAAAGTTCTTTGTTGTTTTAGATGATTTGAGGGCCTTGATTAAAGTTTATCTAATCTTTAAGTGACCAACTGTGAGCATAAAATAAAAAGTTTCTGGTTTTATGCAGGGACAATTCATTCATTAATAAGATTGACAAAATAAAGTAAACGCAAATACTAAATTGTTCAGTTGCACAGGGAAGTATTCCAAGTAGAGTGAGATGGAACTCCTAGTTAAGGTATGGTCTTTATATACTACATGAAACTATTTAAATTGTATTGTGGACAGGGTCTAGACCTTTCAGTCATTTGCTTTTTCTGTCCAGAAGTTCATTGCCCTTGTATTTGAATTGAAGTTAAGGCTGTGTGCACATTCCCAGGAAGGCCAGGTTTTGGTCTGAAATATTTTAAGCAGTGAAAAACAAAACTTTCCATCTCAGTAGACTCTGATTTAAACCTCTCATCTTTAGACGCACCAGATGATCAGAGAGGATTTGGTGGCATAATATAGTTAGATTTCTTTTTTTTTTCCACCTTGTTAATTATGTAATTTGTATCCTGCTCTTTATATGAGAAGAAACACTACTGGTAGACTTGTAGCCTATTTCCCATCAGTATGGAGATGGCAATGTGCTTCTTATGTGCTCCACAGACCAAAGGTCAAATGTTGAACTACCCCTGGCTGTGCGACTACTCCCCCTGTCTGAGGTGGACTGATCATTTCACAGGATGCTCAGTTTAGATAGAGTTAAGAACAATGATATAAGGGGGAAAAAAAACCCCAAAAAACACATTAAGAAAGCAATACTGGTTAGTCTTTGTGAACAGTAAATGCAGAATAAAGTTCTGGTTCTCTAAGATGATTTTTTGTTGTTGAGTTCTTTGATCTGCCTTATTTTCTAATTCCACTTTTTTTACTTCTGAAAGGGCTTTCACCAACAGAAACCTCCATAGGAAGTTTATTTTCTTTGGCTGTCCTCAAAGGCTCTTTTGTCAATTTATTATCACAGTAGCAAGATACACACATACAGTAAATCAATGTAGGTTAACTTTTTAATAGGAAAGGCATTCTACATTTCTGGCATAAGTCTGTATCATCCTTCAATTATTATGTCTCTCACTGGGCTAAGCATTTGTCCAGTAGGTGGGTGTACTGGCGACAACTTAATATTCAAAGGTCAAGCTGCAATGATCTGGCCAGTGTGATGGCATCTTTGCTCTTTAATAATCAGATGGGATGTCTGTGATGTCTTGAAGTGCTTCTTCTAGGTGGCAGCGTACCACTGCAGTAGTTAATTGCCTGTTAGCTTCTTGGATCAATGTAAAAGAGAGATGTGAAGATTTTTCCAAAGTCTGTTCTCTTTTTTTTCCTCCCAACACAGCTCTATTTGAGCACTTTCCTCTGATTTATCCAAGAATAACCAGAGTATGTGAGAGGAAACTTCAATACTCAATTTAGATACCTGCCTAGGAGTTTTTTTTCTCCTACAGGTGGGTGGAGGAAAGGGGGAAATTTTGCCTTCTCCACACCAGAGGTTGATGATTATTCACTACACAGGGTCACCGAGAAAAGGTTCTGTATTTTCTCAGCTGCCCTGAGATGCCTTGTTGCAGTGCCTCCAGTGGGGTCAGTGATACTATAGAATTTTTAATTTTTGCCCCATGGGGAGCTGAATTAGTTACTAATGCATTCTGCAAATGTTTTGGAGCTAATAGAGCCTATATAGTCCTGCTTCTCTGTCCACTCATTACTGCTTTTTTCTTGATTCCTCTTTCCTTCAGATATGAAATGGCTCCATGTGCATCTCCAGTCTCTGTTTGTTTGCAGCTGAGATAAACATGCTTATTGCTGGACTTTTAGAATAGGCTTCACTAAAGCACTCCTGACCTTAATGGCCGTTAAGGAGGTTATGTTTTAATGTTCAGCCACATGCTATAGGAATAATGTATATTTAATATTAATTTTATATTAAATTTCTGCACTGGATATGGCACGTTGTGCATAGACTATGTCCACTGCTTGTGGGTGTGGATATGATGCACCCATTTTAGGTAGATATCATAGAATCATAGAATAGTTTGGGTTGGAAGGGACCCTTAAAGGTCATCTAGGTCTAAAACCTCTGCAGTGAGCAAAGACATCTTCAACAAGATCAGGTTGCTCAGAGACCCATTCAACCTGACCTTGAGTATTTCCAAGAGTAGTGCATCTACCACCTCTTTGAACAACCTGTGCCAGTGTTTCACCATCCTCGCAGCAAAAAAATTTCTTCCTCATATCTAGTCTAAATCTACCCTCTTTCAGTTTCAAACTGTTACCTCTTGCCCTGTCACTACAGGCCGTGCTAAAAAGATTGTCCTCCTCTTTCTTATAGTCCCCCTTTAAGTACTGAAAGGCCACAAGAAGTTTTCCCCAGAGCCTTCTCTTCTCAAGGCTGAATAACCCCAGTACTCTCAGCCTTTCTTCACAGATGAGGCGTTCCATCCCTCTGATCATGTCTGTGAGTGTTATGACAACCCAAACTACTGGTCAATATTGTAATAACGGTTCTTATCTTTGAATGCCTTTCCATCCTAAATGACCATATCTTTCCACATGCCTATGACTCAGGGGAGGAGGAATAATTTAAAGTGAATCTAGTGTATTTACAAGGATGTGTTATACTTATAAAAATAAAGTAACTTTTGGTTATCTTATCACTTTGAGACTGATCAAGTGCTTTCAGCAAAAGACTCCAGACACATCAGCGTACCTATGTGAAAGTTTTTGAAAAATTAAAGCTGATGTGTTGACAACTGTAATACCACTAGCTTTTAATCCTTCATTTCTTTTTTTCATTATTAGGGATTCCAGGACATGGGTAGCAGAAGATTAGCTTTATCCACTAACAATATAAAATCCTGTAATCCCTTGAAAGTTTAAAATCTTCCTTGGGAGAAGGAACACTTTATCAATATGTACAGCTAGTGGCCTCTTTAAAGGATAAAAAGCACATCTCCTAGCTTGGGGGAAGAAGAATCATTTCATATTGGCCTAAGGAATGTCAGTTTTGAACCTGTGCTTCAATTCATGAAAAAAGCTTGGGTGAAGCTACTTTTATTTGCTCTTTTTTTTTTTTTTCTTTCCATGAGTTATTATTTTGATTCAGGGAAATAAATGTTTTTTCCTCATATATTACTTCCTGTCTGTAGCTTTCTAAGAATTTTATAAAGGTCAATAAATACTATGTAACCTTTCTGCCAGGCATTGACTGGCTGCCGTAGGAGCCTCTTTGTGGTCCTTACTAAATAAGAACCCACAAAGACATAAGCACCATTCAGAAACCCAGGAAGTTGAATTTAATTATCTCAGTGTTGTATAAGTGATGCTTTCTCACTCATGAATAACGAGGTAATCAAATGGGCTTAAGCAAAAGGAACTTCTTTTGGAGTGCTGGAAACCTAAGAACATGTTATGAAGAGTTTACACAAGATGAGCACCCCATCCTCAACATCTAGTAAGTCAATTATCAGCTAGTTGCCCTCTTTCTTCTCCAGTCATGGCACACTCACAGATTGACTTGGAGAGGGGTGTTGAGTTTCTATGACCTTTAAAAGGCTGGTGAGGAAGGTAGAACCAGACCCTGAATCAGCTGGAGTATGGAGGTAGAGCTAACCTGCATTCCCTCTTAGAGTGGAGCTCAAGCCAGTAGGACTGATGGGTCTCTAAATCGGTGTTTCATGAGAGATATGCTGTAATGAGGTAAAAGAACCTCAGATTGGCTGAGCCAGAGAACATTAAAAGCTTCTTGAATAGCTTTCCTCCTACCCTCTTCCAGTGAGAGTCCTGTCCTCTGACATTTTGGGGTGATGTCCCACTTTCAATCCTAAAATAGAAGCTTTTTGATGTCTACTTGTGCTGTAACAAACTCTCTAAGGACCCCTGTGTGTTTCTGGAGAAAGTATCTTTCTTTTGATCCTCTCAGTTTTGGCCATATCTGCTCTCTAAGGTACATTCTTACCATAGGCTTACTGTATTCTGTCCCACTTCTCCACCTGGCCTGCTCTGTGCTCTAAGAGTTTGCACAGCAGTTCTGCAGGGTGACTTTCTCTCTGGGAAGACATACTACATCCTTGCTCTCCCTCTCCTTTCTGAAGGGACAGCAGTCAGCTGAAGATGACCAAGTAGCCTTCCTCTCCGTGACCAGACTCACTTGCTTTTAATAGAGCATGAAACACTGATACATTTAACGACAAATAACCAAGTAAAAAGCATAGCACACATCGCAGGAGGCCTCTACAGACTTTTTCTAATCCTGGTGTTTCTCATTATCCACTGCCTTTTGTTGCCTTTCATCAGCTTTCGCATTAGTCCCCACCAGATGAGTTCGTTGTTAACTGCTCCCATTCCTGCTGGCTGTGCACCCTCATGGCTGCTCCCACTGGGTGTGTTCATTGCTAGGTTCCTCCCTCTGTGAGCTACTTCAGTCATGCTCTGCATGGCTCTGTCCATCACTGTGAGGGCAGCGAGTCCACTTTCCCACAGCGCTCATCTGCTGATCCACAACTCTGGTAGCCCCTGAAGGCAGTTCAGTTCTCGCAGAACGGTGCAGCGTAAAGCAGGAAATATCTAGATGTCTTGTCACAAAGCAGAAGCTTTCTGAATGGAGTCTTTCTGATAAATCCTGGGATCTTTTCCACAGTTTTTGTCACGAAGTTGTAAGTTGCAGTATTAAATCCAAGTGGATTGGATACCCACGAAAAACACCTGGAACCATGGAAGTTTTATGCTTTGCGCAATGTGATTACGAAAGAAATCATTCCTTCAAATTCACAGTTTAGATGTTTCTAACACAAAAGTCTCAAAATAAGGTATATAAATAGGTAAGGAAAATTCTCCTGTTAGCACTATTCTCTTTTGTATCTGCTAAAGACCCCAAACTTTGTCCTATTCACATCCTCCAGCCTTTGGACTTGCTTTTTCTGCTAACGTATTTCTCCTACTTCAAGAGAGACAGAAGTCATTTGTCCAATGAACATAGTCAGTTAACAGCTGAATACACAAAAGATACCAACTCTCACGACTTTTCAGCATGTCTTTTTATCTGAAATACTTGGAGGCAGATCTCAGAAGCATTTATCAATTTAATCTGTATAGTAGAAAAATGTAACCAGTGACCAGTGCTGCTGGGACCCAACAGACATGCTGTATAAAACAAGAACAGTCAGCCATTAATTGAGAGCAAAACGCATCCCTTTCTGCAGCACAGCACTGAACCCCATGTGCCCAAAGGTAACTGAGCCTGCTGCTTTTCAAGTGACCTTTATCCTTTACAGAAACCTCTTTGTCAGATGAATGTACTGAAAATGCTCTGATATCCTAATTCAGATATATTTTGCTATCTATTTGTTGTACTGAAGTTATCCCATATGTGTTACAACCAAGAGTTGACCCTATTTATGCAAATGAAAGATGCTAACTGAATTAACTGAAGGCTAATGGGCAATTTCTTTTTTACACATTTTTCCAGTGACTAAGAAAATGTATTTACAGCTTGATCAGTGAAAAAAGAGACTTAATAATTATTTTCTTTTTAAAATGTGGTTTCTTTTTTAAAATATAGCTTTATATGACAGTTTCCGAGGTGGGTTTCAGTGTTAAAATGATCAAGCCCCAAAAATAGTTGTACATTTCCTTAGCTTTTCCAGTTACTTAGTAAGACAGCCACTGGGGTCAGGATAGCCAAGTATGTGTAATCCCTTCCATGGAACAATTCCCCTCTTCATTTCTTATAAAGTTTAAACAGACATTTTTTTAGGAAAGCAGATCAGTCTTAATACCTTACTATTACAAACATAGCTTCTAGAATAGAGGGATTAAAGTATTTACTTCAAACCTAAACTCACAGTACCAATAAATTTATGTGCACATGAAAACCTAATTCTCCTTGTGGATAAGCATATGGTTACTTTGCTAAAACAGTGCTTCAGGCCCTTGAAATTACTACTGCATTGTGTGAGTTCAAAGGTTTTTTCACTGTAACTTGCTGAGGCTTTGGAGAGGAAAAAACCTTTAAAAATCCCTTATAACTGGATTCCTGCAATACCAGGTGACATGTATATACTTTTCTGCCTATTTTTTTTTCTGTGTATGTGTTTAGCATCAAAGGAGCAATAGCTATAGAACAAGAGGTCAGAAAAAATTAAATGTCAGCTTACAAATAAGTGACAGGATTAGTATTAATTGTTATCACTATTCATTTTATGGGTGTGTATAGATTTATGTGTTTTGGTTTTATGTTAGTCAAAGAAAACAATTCTTTTACTGAATTATAACTTAAATGGAAAAGTTTGCTGGTGTCCTAACACAGATTGCTGAATCTGTCCTTAGAAGTCAGTAATTTTGTTTGTTTGTTTAAGCCTGAATACTTTTTGAGACACTTAGAAATATGATTCTGATTAAGACCTATTGGAGTCAATAGGAGTCTTTCCAATAAATGCAGTGGGCATTGAAACAATTTCATTTGAATCACTACTTATCAGCCCATTACTTTTTTTCTACTTTTTATTTTTTTTCCAATCTAGAGAACTAATCTTTCTCAGTTTAGAAATTATAACAGTACTAATGAGCCAAGCTGCAAATGCTTATTTATAGATATATATACCTTCAGACAAGTGAACAGTTCTAAAGGTTATCTGTATGCAGTAACATCAGTACATGCACTTTTATTTTTGAGGGCTTGGGACCTTAGATACATAAGTGAATCAGGACAAAGTTATTTAGTAACTCCATTGCTTAGTTTTCTTCTCTGAGATAAGATCCTATTGACCAGCATGGAAGAAAATTTCTCAAATAATAGCTAGGGAGAAAGGGAAGCCACACTGCACATCTAAATAAAGCTGCCCGGTAGAACCATTCCAAGAATCCTCTGAATGTAATCGGAGCAAAACTGAAATTTCAGTATGAACCTCCTGAAGCTTTTTCCCTATAAGGCTCTGCCAGTTATATTTTTGAAGCTTTATAATTTTTTTTGTTGTTCTACCCTATGTGTTTGAAAGGGGTAAATCACTAAATACACACTATAATTGCCTCAAAAGAGCACTCTGTGATTTAAAAAGTAGAAGAATATCTACAGCTATTACTTCAGTTCTTCTGAATCCTCAAAAATCAGGAGTCATGGTGACACTGCAATATATACTTTGTCTTTACTTTTCTGGCTATGGACACAATACAATTTATTTTTATGTACTGCCCTTCACAGAGAAAATCATCACCAGAAGAATGGCTTGAGGCTTAGCAGGACTGTGCTACTAAAGATATCTCCAAATGCATTGTCCTCTCAAAATCAATCTTTTCTCCAGTTCTGCTTCCCCCAGTCTGGAAATCATTGTGTTGTACCACTGATTCCGGCTCTAGAATAAAAACCTGAATAAAGATGTTGAAATTTCTATGGAATCATGATGTCTTTCTCCATCTTTGTCATTGTAAGTGATACTGTAAACTATACTGCCAAAAATGCTATGCTTTGTGTCCTGCTTAAAGTGCTCCAAACTGATAAATCCTTGTTTTCAGCTGCAGAGGAAACCTTTTCTTGCTTCCACCTCTAAATTTCTTGTTTCTGAACTTGGCATGCATGATGTTATTTTGATATAGATTGTGATATATGTGTGTCATTGTTATACATACACACACGCACATACTTACATGATATAATCCTTATGTATCCATTTTTTTCTGGAAGCTTAATTTCTCCTCTCCTATTTCCTGTGGTTTAAAACTCACTTATTTTTCCTATGCCACTTTTGGGCAGTGGCACTCTTGTTATTTCTTTGCACACTGGTATACTGATGCACTGTGGGGGGGTGAGTGGTAATAACAATAGCAATCCATGAGGTCTGTAGTGCACAGACTTCTGTGCCAACTTCACCACATTCAGAAATCATGAGTCATGTTCCAGAAAAAAAAATTAGAATGGTTTTAAATATTATGACACTTCAGAGAAATCGTGCATTTTTGGGTATCTTTCATTGCCTGTTTCTTAAATAATGCATCTGTGGGGCTCTTGCATTGCCTCTGTTTCTTGTGGTATCCAGAGTCATGTTTTTGTACCAGCTTCTTGCAATGAAGAGATTTACCAACACTGTTCCTGCAGTCATTATTATTGATGGCTGAGGTTATGTTATACTGATTCCCAATAGTGGAACCGTGATGCAAATATTGCCTACCTTGAGCTGAAAATACTGCTACCTTCCTCTCCTGGGTCATGCCTTGTAATGTCCTATGATGGCTAGCCTCTGTCCAGCCAAGCACAGAAGCATATGCTTCATTTCATTGTAACTCCACTTCAATGTTCTCTCATTCAAGCAATTACTGCTACCATTAAAGACTTGACTGTATTTTGGTAGCATACACATTTTCTAGGCATTTTCCAAATAAAGGTGAAAAGGATATATATGGCCCTCAAGCATTTATGTCAAAAGGCCAAGATTCACAGTCTCATTTCATGTCAAGAAATAATCTTGTTTTAGCTTACTAGAAAAAAGGCAGAGAGATTTATTTTTTTTTTTAATTACCTTGCCTTTTTGTAGTTTATCCTAAGCAAATGTTTGAGCATCTGAGACATTTCTATTTTTGGTGAGTAATAGTGTCAGTCTTTTTTGCTTCATTTGCTTTTCATGTGAGATCCTTGCCAGGCAAGAGCAAAACATTCAGGACTTATTTACATTGAAAATTGCTCTCTTATGGTTTAGGGGAAAAGATAAAGTTGGTTTTTTTTCTGACAGGTGTTCTTTTGTTGATGATAGTACCTGCAGATATAAAGTGATCTTCTATACGGCTTTAATACTTTCTATAAGTGCATAGCTGTTCTTTAAAGACTGTAAATGTTAAAGACACCTTTTCCAGAGAAAAAAAAAGAGGCTCTGTCTTTTTGAAAGAAAATGACCTGTGATAGCAGAGTACTTTGTGCAAGTTCAAATCCTTGACAGATTCAATCATACGAGAGATGTAAGAAGCAGATATAGGTGAATTTCGTATTTTTTTGAGGATGAGCATCTAAAAATTCAGATCATTATCGGCTACTTCTTGGCCTGTAAGTTTCATAAGAGAAAACTTTAACTGGTTTCATCTTAGCTAGTAATGCAAAAGAATTAGGGTTGCATGTGCTTTTTGAAGAGATTTCAACAACTTACTGTGGCCAAAATAATTGAATGTTTTCCAATAGTATTTTAAATCTTGAGCTGTTTGAGATCTCGAGTGATGTTTGGTTTGACAGACTTAAATATAGAGTTTGGCACATCTATCTGTTCTTCCAGAATCACTGAAGTTTCCATCATTTTTCTTGTTCTTAAAACACCATCCTGCTGCTCTTGAATTATTTTCTTCAACAGAATTTCCATTATTGAAAAGTCTACAGAACAAACACGAAAACTTTTGGTGGTAGAAATGCATTCAAGCACCTTTTTGGTGATTTTTCCAGATAATCTAATGTTATTATATTATTATTAGCATGCTTCACAACTTCTGGAGTCCTTGAGGGTGTAGTTTCCTCGTTGTCAGACCTAGACACCAAGAACCAGAAAATGAGACAGAAGAAATGGTAAGACAAGTTGAAGAAGAATAACCCCATTGCAGAGAGCTCTTCAGGAAAGTTTGGAGGCTCTGGAGAACATTGATTGCCATGTGGATTATTTTTCTATGTGGGAATGGTTTGATACTGAGTAACTGAGAAAACGTCAGGGAGATCTTTGCCAAACGTAAATCCTTCGGGACTGGGAAAACAGGAGAAGAGATAGGTCACAAAGCACTATCTTTATTTGTACTTTAAACCCGTGAACTTTTGCCACTACCTATTGATTGCAGTGCTTTAAGTTCCCCTGTTGTGCTGCCATCAGCTGCTTGCATCTTTTTGTATCATCCTGCTCGCCACATAAATTGTTTGATCTCTCCTTGTACTTCTGTCATAAAAGCTACTACAAACTGGACTGAACATGTGCAGTGACCTTGCCAGGCTGTGTGTAGATGGCAAGGCCAACTATTGACAAGCTCACTTGATTTGGTCCCTGTGCAACAATACCAAAGTGCAGTCTGGAAAAATTTATTGAATCTTAAAACGCTTGAGCAGGGGTGATAAGCAAACAGCTGCGACTGGATCCATAAGCTGTAAACAAACAAGTTTTATTGAGTTCATAAAACTATCACCTTTATGTCAGTTGAAGAAGTGAAGCTGATATGTATTGCTAAACTTAAGAATCGCTAATGATGGTGATGAAAAAAATGACAGACTTGCCCAATGACTAACTAAGGCTTTGTTATGATGTGAATTGTTTTGTACTAGTACATGAAGGAAAAATCTTATACCCCAAACTACAGCCTTTTTTATGACCTTATCTACAATGTACTGTTTTTGAAAGAGAAATCATGTTGAAATGGGCCTTATCAGCTAACGCCAGGCTCTACCAACTTCCTTCATCTGTGGTTAAAAAAAAAAGAAAACTGCAAAAATTGAATTAACTCAGAAGCAAAGGGGGTTTCTCTCCTGTAAATCTTCTAAAGGGTGGGAGAAGGTGCATTTCTAGTCACTTGTAACACTGCCCTCTATTTCAGCCATAAACATCGTGTCCTCACCTGCTGAGCAGCAGGTGTTTTGGACTTTCAGCGCTCTTCAGTGCAGAAGCAAAGGACACATACAGGTTGTGAAAGTAGACTGATCACATGTACTGTGAAACTGTGGCATTCGTCTTACTCAACCTTGTACTTCTGGTTTTACTTGACAATCTGTAATCCCTCTTAAGTTACTGACTAGGTCTCCAATCTTGTTCATAATGTGTTAAGGTCACCACATACTTGGTATTTTCAGGTATTCTCTGTGTATTGTTTGAAATATTTCCATGCTTTGTTGTTACCCAATGTATACTAAGAAATTATTAATGATCAGCTAGTTATGGCAAAACTGTTGTTTTTTATTCATAAGGTTCTACCCTATCAATATATTTTATTATGTTCCTGTTCTATTACTTCCACTTTCTGACTGCTACTATTGAGGAAAGTGATACAGCAACTCCATTAAGCCCTTGGGGGAGCACTGCAAAGTACTTAAGCAGCTGCAAAATGGAGTGGCATTCACAATGCTCGGGCAGTCTTTCTATATGTGGGGCCAGGCACCTAATAGGCAGGTCTTTACATAAAATCCTAGAATGAACACTGGTAGCTAATAGATGGTAGTACTAAGGCAATAAAAAGGAGACAAGTAATTCCCACCGTTGATTTCAAGTATTTTTACAACATACCACAAATTGAAGGTTTTCTGTGAGAGGCTATTACCTGTGGTAAATGCCTTTTCCCACAGTTTGTTCCCATTTTAGTGTCCTATATAGAAGGATGAAGCCATATCCTTGTAGGTTCTGATTTCAGGATGGACCAGGCTAGGACATGGATACTTACTCTTGTGTTCTCCTGTCTGTTATTCTGAAACCTAACTGTTGGCCCTTGAGACATCGATATACTTAATTGTGTTGTGGAATATGACAGAAGTTCAGTTTTCAGGCTTTAATCTTGGGGAATTTCCAATGTGTATGCAGAGTTGTATTTCTCAGTTGTTTTAGGGGCCTAACAGATTCTAAGATCATTAACATGACGTTCTTTATAGCACAGGGTACGGCCATAAATTATGTTGGTGAGAACTGGAATAGAACTTTATGAGCTGAATTCTGCTGAGGCCCTCAAACCTTGTGCTGTTACAGTTGTTAGCAAGGATGCAGGAACTAATTAAAAGGAGAAATTCCAACACAAGTGCAATTTTTCAATAGGATCTAGTAGTTCAGTGGAACTAAAAATCCTTCAAATTACTTCTTGCTATCATTCTTTCCTAAGGCAGTTTTTGTGGTGTTGTTTTTTGGGGGCTTTTTGCTGTTTGTTGGGTTTTTTTAATACAATATAATTTTATTTGTGCTTAATTTTGTGCGCTTGTGAAATGCTTTAAAGTCACGTGGCTTTCCTGTGATACTATATATAAAAAAGTTTGGGCTCCTAATTGCACTTTGAAAACTAGGTCATTCCTAGTCATGTACACTATTACTACTTTTCTCCTAAGGATGGAGTCTGATTTCATATTGTTTTTCATAGAGGGTAAGGATTAGTGCCTCTTTATCAGTGTTGCCCATATCCTTGCTCTATATCCTGTATTATAACTGCAAGAAGGTGCTTCTCAAAGGCTGAGTCCTGGAGCTGTAAAATCAAGCTTCCAAAAGCTGAGGAAAATTGAAATGTCATGCTCTACATGGAGTTTTAGGAGTTAGGCTAAGCATTTGCCTCAACACAGACCATCCATTCTGATGCCTAGTTTAGAAACTTTCAAAATAATTTAAAAATATTTTCTATATGGGTTTCATATCCTTTCAATCTCATAATTTTTTTTATTCCTACTGAATTGCCATGACCAGAAGAATATTTGTAAAAGATACTGATTTGTTATCTGCAATGACTGCTGCTATTCCTTCCTCTGCTGTAGTGGGTACCAAATGAGATGTGGAACTTCACATTTTGCCAGATGCATTAGGCTGTTGTGCTGTTTGTCAGACAATTCCTCATATCCATAGAACACTCTTCAAGGCCAAGTTAGATTTATGTAGACTAGTAGCTGAGCTAGCAGCATTATATACCTCTAAGTGACTATGTTAATTAGGAACAAAAACATAAACAGTAGCATTTCTGCAAGGAGAATAGTAGCATGATAGCTACATCTGTGGCAAATCAAATTAAGAGAAATCCCATTATCTTGTTTGGGATTCTGCTTTCTACTGACAACATGTTTCAATGTTACTGCAGGCCAGTTACTGCAGAGATATTTCATTACTCTAATATCTTATCTTGGAACAAAGCATACAGCCATAAAAACTAAGCCCAACCCCTAAGAATGCTACTTAGGTCATCATTTACAGTTCAACTAAATAAAAGGATTGGCCTTTTTCACTCTGTATTGCTTAGGTGAGATGACAGTCACAAAAGCACAGGGTATGTTCAGCATTTTAGTGCTGTATCTAAATAGCTTTGTTTACATGATGTTATCATGATAATTCCAGTGAGCTCTTTCAAAGACAAGTATTTTTCGTAGTACTTATAACCTTGTCTTTGGGGGTTGGTTTTAGCAGTTTATGAACATTCTCATAGGAACCAATATATTCAGCCATCTATGCATCTCTTATTTTATAATCTTTCATGATATTCTGCAAAGGGTGTAGGCACCATTAAATTTTCAGTCCTATAAGTGAGATAAAAGCCTGAGAGTGAAGGACATGAACACAAATATGTACACAACATGTACAAATTTCTTATGTACAATAATCCTGGGGTTAGGGAAAAATAAGAGCAAGCAGGAACATGTATTTATCTCTTTGCACCTTTGCTAAACTTGAATTGTTAGATTCAGTTTGATGGGCAAGATCTGACTATTAAATGGCATATTTAGCTAGTCATTGGCACTGATGTTTTCCAACAAGGAATAAGAGAATGATTAGATTTTCAGTATGTAGTATTGCTATTTTAAACATTAAAGATCATGTTAGGTTTTTTATAACATTCTGAATGCATTAGAAACACAATATCCTCAGAGGGACATAAGCTCACATATCAAGTACTTTGCCTCACTAAATTTTAATTAGGAAAACCTGAAAAGAAAACCCACTTCTTTTTTACAGCCCCTTTCCCCTTTTGTTAAAGGTTTACTGACAAAAATGAGTCTGATATTTTTATGTAAAAAGGCAAGTGGTACAATTAAGGACTCTAGTAAACCAGCTATATTGTTTCATATATTCTAAGTTTGCAAACTGCTGGGGATACCTTCTCCCACAGAAATGCAGTTGAGTTAATGATACACACTTTAGCAAGTCCCCTCTGTTCTGATCCAGATTTTAAATTATATCCACATGTGTTATCCTGGCTTTTACTTCTTTCACTTTTAATTTGAAGGGGGAAAAATTATAGTTGTTTTAGAAGAGGAATATAGTTATATGTGAGAAAGCAGACCCTTTCCATGTTCCTGGTATGGGCTGTGTACTGAACCAGTGTACTACACACACTGCTTCGATTCTGCCACTTCAAACCCAGTGTGGAGTCAAAGAGCAATGTTGAAAAAAAATCTCTCATCATCTTTCTCCTGCCATCATGTGTGTTATTATATTTATTTACCTTTATTTAAAGGGAATATTTTATTTTCACAAAACTATCATGTTGAGAGCAATAAAACTGGCAATACCTGAACAAAACCCCCGGACTTCTGGTGCCAGCTTTCAAGTCTGATTCTGAGGGATTATCTGTTAAGAACAAGGAGGTATAATAGCCAGGAGTGTCTGCCATCTGCTGCTATGCAGAAATCTCTTCGATACTTTGCTATGCTGAGTACCACACATTACGCTCTATTCAATAGTGTGCTACGTGACACCATTGGGAATGAGCTCTCTTCTTACATTGACTATTTTTCTTCAGTTCCTATGTCCATTTGATATTTGTTTTTTTACTTAGGCCGCTAAATATAAATAAAAAATTGCTGTTACCAACTGTACTGATTATAGCAATTTACCATCAGCATTCTAAAAATGAAAAAGTGATTAATACCTGCTGCACCTCTCCAGCAGCAGCCATTGTCAGTGCAGTAGAACGTGTTCTCTCCCACTACATTCATTCTGATGTACTGTGTAAAAGACCTACTCACAAGGCAGTTCACTGCAGCCAAGGGGACAACTTTGATAAGAAATATCCAGGCGATGTGCTTTTGTGTCATAGAATTTGGAACCCTTCCTATGCAGCAACAGCAAGACAGGTTTTGGTTGTGGGCAGTAACCAAATGCTACAGACAGTAGTTTCTTTTCTGTTTATAGGTAAATATCCTTTGGTCCTGGAAATTTATTACCATTCAGGTTTGTTTGGTTTTTTCATTGTTTTGGTTTTTGGGTTTGTTTTTTTTTTTTTGTTGGTTTTGTTGTTGGTTGGTTGGTTTGGTTTTGGTTTTTGGGTTTTTTCCTTTTTTTTTGAGGGGGGGGGGTGGGTGGGTTGTTTTTGTTTGTTTGCTTGTTTTTTGTTTTTTTCCTGTAAAACCTTTATTATTGAAATGTTCTTTCAGACTCATACTGGTGTGAAAATATTAAGATGCTGTTGTCAACGAATGCAGGTGCAAAAAGTAGAGTTTCTTGGGGAATGTCAGGATTTCTGCCTTGACTATGTGTTATTCACAGCAACTCTCTGGCAGGCTTCCTCCTTCCATTGTAATTAGAAAAGCTTTTATTAGTAGCTTTTTGCCTGCAATAATTTATTCCCCAAAATCTCCTACCTGTTTTGACAATTTTACATTTAACTTGCCAGAATTTAGGCTTTTTTATATGCATTTAAATTTGATTTTTAATTTTTTTTGATGAATGCTCTTTTACTGCTAATAATTCCCCTTACTCAGCTATTAAAATCTGCTAGCTTAATTTGGTATTCCTTTCAGTGTTTAGCACCTGATATGCATTTACTCTGAGGCTCTAATATCTTTAAATAATGTCTGTGTCAAGAATTGTACCTTCACGTATTCTCATTAATGAGCCTTCTCTCTGTTATATAACTTTTAAAGGGCTGAAGAGTCAGTGATACAGCTTTTGGGTTTTTTTTTGGTTTTTTTGTCTTTTCCATCTATAAGGATGCTGAATATGATAGCATTTAATTGTCATTACAGAGCTAATTTCTGCATTTAACTTGTCAACCATGGTCTTTCCCTGATCATAGTTAAATCAAAACCTGTTTCTTTAAGACTTGCCCATAGTGGTTCAGGTTCTTCCTGTTACCTGTACCCCAGGTCCTCTAGACAGATTATATCTTCTCTGAACCTTCTTTGCTCTTTATGGAATATTTGAAAAAAATTGGCAAATCCATGCCTATCCTTCCAAAATTTTGAATGGGATGTTTCAAGAGAACATTCTCAGTCTGTGTGTGCTGAAGGTCAACTAAGAGTTACCCTCATCTCAAAAACTCTGTTAAAAATAAATCCAAGCACAACACACCTGTATCGATTACTTGACTATTATTAATGTCCCGACTAATCTTGCACACTAACCAAGGTGCAAGCAACCAGCACCCTACCCACCACATAGACACTACTAGCCCTGAATCATTCACTCTTGCAGCAGGCTGCTGTGAGCTGCACTGAAGCTGGGAAGCACATCTCCTTGCAGACCCCATAGAAAATGCTCGCAGAGGGTGTAATCTCTGATTCTACATAATCAGGGTTCAGCCTTTGCCATGAGTTCTGGTGCACGAATGTGTATTTATTGACCATTCGCTCTCCTGAACAGAAGCAGAGGAGGTGTCCTCCTCAAGGTACCAAGGGACTAAGGAGAGGGGAACCAGGAAGGTGAATATATTTAAAACACATCTGTAATGCTTGCTTGCATCAGATAATGTACAGTCTTATGAAGCATTGCTGTAACTGCTAAAAATTACATTCAACTACTAAAAATTATATTCAGCATGATATATATGTATATATGCAGATTCAGAATAATCAGCCGGGTATCTACAGGAAACCCAATTTCCTGAGACCAGACACAAGCACTTTGTAAGTGCCAGTTGTCATAACCTTTGCGTATCTGAACTATGTAAAGGTTAATTATATTCCACCCCACTGCAACTTTGCTTATATTCATGGGACTTTGTGCTTAACGCTGCTTTTTAACTAATGTGTCACTGTAGAGATGAATTATATTAATGTAGAACTGAGATTATTCACATCAATTACAGTAAATAATTATACTTTAAAAGGAGAGATAGGAAACAAGGATCCAGCTCAGATCTTGGTGGTGTCTTTAACATTAGCTTTAATGATTCCCCATCTTTACTTAAAATTCTTCTGTTCACATATCTGGGATAATAGTTGTCTTTCCCATGGCCAAGTCAGAAAGTAAACGCTTTACTTCATTTTCCTGTTCCTGTGTCCAGTGTCATCAGCTTCGAAGGATGGAGCACATAGTTTGTCAATTGCTTTGAGATCTTCAGATAAAATGCAAAGTGCCAGGAGAGTTTTTGTTACAGCAGCACTTAAGGACAAAACACTGGTGGTGTTAGAATCTTTTTTCCCAATAATGCAAATCACTTTCCATCTTAGATTCCTTTATTGCAGCAACTGTCTTTAAAAACAAAAACCTACCTGTTTCAGAGTCTATTTTAGTGGCACAGTATGAAAAATTAGGAAGGCAAAAGAGCAGCTACCTGTGGAGATAATAACCATGATCAAAAGGAACGGTAGTTGTAGCTAAGGCAGGTGCTGTGGTTAAGTGTATCTGTCGCTATGCTTTCCAGAATCTCTAGTTGTGCTTTTCCTTTAGGAAAGATTCTTTTTTTTGTCTTAGCCACTTCATTGATAATCCCCAGACATTCTGTTATGTGACATGAAGTATCAGAACTCACTCCTGTGATGCTGCTGCTTGGACTCTTGAATTACCACAGACTGGATCATGACAACTGTAAGTTTTCTATAACAGGAACAGATATATACACAGATATTGAACAAGCAACATTGGTTAGCAGAGATGCAGGGCCTTGGAGCATCTCTCCAGGGAGCTACTAGTTCATGACTCTGTCCATATATTATAGAGTCTTCTACCAAAAATCCTCTCCGTTTCTATATCTGATTTGAAAGAGTTATTGTTGGTAAGATCCTTAAGAGATCATTGTGAAGGAGAATGAGGGGGTCAGGTCCAAGCCATCTGTTGTGACTTAAGGGTGAACAGACTGAGTGGAGCGGGGGGGACAGGTGGTAGCCTCAGGACCCTAAGGAGTCAGAGGGCAGCTGTTATTCCCTCCCCTTCCCTGCCACACTCCATTTAACAAGGAGACTGGTAGCTCAGGGGGTTCTTCCTTCCTAGGCTCTGCTGCTGCAATGGTATCTCAGCCTGGCTGGGCCTGACTCCACATGCATCACACAATCCATCACACTCTGAAATCAGGTTTTGTATACAGTTCTGTATCCTTCTTCCCTTAGCATTAATTTTTCTGTTTTTCTCCTGATATTCATTAAATTTATTATAGTCTTAACTTCCAATCTTGGGTGAGGCAGTTTTCTTTTTCCTTAGTCCCCTTTTTATCTTCCCCTGGGAGGGATGGGGAAAGGGGGCTCATAGAGAGAAATCCTACTCTGTGTTCCATGAGGGCTTGCCCTGAGCCTTAAACAGTACACCATCGAATTGTGTGTTAGTGCTAACAGGATTAACCTTCAGGCATGGTGAATCTGTTTTTGGTTGTCAAACAGCTGCTGGTATTCTAAGTAGCTTGGTGTCAACCCCTGCATAAGCCATGGTGCTTAGGAGAGCTTTCTGGACTCAAAGGTGCACCCTGGTACTTCTGTTACAGTATTTTATTCTATTTATATTATATATGTATAATATATTATATTTTATTCTATTTATATATTTATTCTATTACTGCAACTGCTGTGGGACTAAACAGGAACTAAAACCAGTCAAGAAACCTGTAATCAAAAGAACCTGGAGTTGCTTTCAGAGTACATGATTTAGGCTACTATGGAGAACTGGTAAGGTAGAATAATGCTGATGTACTCTTGACCACACTGCAGCAGTCAAATAGTGCTATTTATTTGAGTGCTACTTTTTGAGGCAGTTGTTCATTACTTAGTAAAACTAAAGACCCACTGTTTGCCCTGTTGCCTAGAGTATGCTAAACAGCAGGGAATGTTTTTGCTCTTTAAGCATCATCAGTGAAATATAATAGTAGAAGTTGCCTCAGGTGGAGCCCCAAAAGCTTATTTTTCTGGATGTGAAGCATGCCACATGGAGCTATTTCTGTGTATGTCACTTAGGGTGCTTCTGAATCACAGAACCTTGTGAGTGCTACAGTTAAGGGATATTTAATTATTATGCATGGCAGTGGTAGTATCCTGTGTTTTGGACAGAGAGATTCCTGTATTGCTTTAATTTAAAAGATCTATCTTTTTCTTCCGAACACTTGTGCTTGTGAATATATGAGAAACACTCCCTCCTAGTTTTTCAGTAGTAGGTATTTTTCCAATTTAGATTTATATAGATACTAAAAGTTGAACCAGTTTAACTATGTCCTGGATTCAGTTCAGATCCATTATCACAAACAGCTGCTGGCCCAAGCAGTTGGGAGGGGCCACAGTGGGGCATAAACAACTGAACCAGCTAACGGGATAATTGATAACACAGGGAGTCATGCCCTTGTATAGGGGAGGGCTGGCTTGGGGCAGGCATGCCTGTTTTCAACTTGCTGCAGCATGTAGCTTCAGTGTGGCTGGAGCAGGGAAAGTTGGTGTCTTGGGCACAGGTAGAGCCTATCACTTGATTTGTCTATCCTTTCATTAGTACTGTTGTTGTCTTCTCTTTTTGTGTTGCTTTATTGGACTGCCCTTGTCTCAACCCACGGGGTCTCACCTTTTTTACTTCCTCATGATTTTCCTTCCCATCACAAGGGAGGGGGGTGGGTGCGTGCAATGGGTGAGTGGCTGTGTGGTGTTTAGCTGTTAGCAGAGGTTAAACCACAACAAACTGTTAGAATCCTTTCCAAATGTTGTTGAAACTGTTTCTGCTTTGATAAGAAGGCAATTTTTGCATGCCTGTGCCTTCAAGATTGTTAGGAAGCTGCTGCAGTAAATCAGATTTATTAATACCGAAGTGTAGACTTTTTGTGTAGTAATGTTTATGGACCACCTTAAACTCAGAACTTTCCCTGATTTTGTGTTTGGTTTTGTTATGTTTCCTGCAGGATGGTGGTGTTTCTTGCACTGCATATTATGTCCCCAAACTTTATGGAGTTTACCCCTCAAATTACTTCCTAGACTAGTGTATTCCTTACAAAAAAAAAAAAGAAAAAAGATTGGTTAGAAAGAGCAATATTTCACTGTCAGAAAGATGCAGTGTCAAACACTATCAAACCTTTCAAGTGGTGCTTTGCAAAGATGCACCAGAGAGAATGAGAGTTTAACAAAACTGAACAAGTTGTCAAACTGATACAAATCTTAAGAACTAAAGTTCTTGACTTAAAACAGTACATAAACCTGCAAGATGTACTTTGCCATAATTTTGATACCTACAAAATCTAATTACGAAGGAACCCGAATTCAGTGGTAACAACACAGCATGAGGGGAATCAGATTCATCAGTCATCTTATTTCACTGAGGTAACAATTTGACTTCAGTTTAGTTAGTCCTGCATCCTGCAGTGCAGGAACAGATTTTCTTTTTTTTTTTTTCTTTTTCTTTTTCTTTTTCTTTCCTTCAGGCTATTTTATAGCAATTGACTTTGGATTTCATTCCTGCCATTAAGCCAGAAACACACATTCCTAGTGATCTTACTGATGCTTATAAACTATGCAGTCACTACAATGCAGTATCGCCATCTGAAAGGTCTTATATGAGATGCAGGTAGGATTCTATAAGACTTTGCAGGTCTATGTATGGAGTAAGCATATGTATAGCCAGAACCTAATCAATTAGGTGATCTGAATCCCCAGTTCTGCCATCTAGCTTTTTAGAAATGAATCCACACATTTTCTATAATGGATCAAAATGCATTCACTGTATTTTGATTACATACCTCTCAGTTTAGGAGCAGTGAAACAGATTTTTTGCAAAGATTAGCAAAGTTTGAACACAGTGAGCTGTTTCTGACTTCACAACAATGTTAAACTGGAATACCCCCAAAGGAACAAATTCTGATTTTAGCTGGTGTGGATTTCCAGTAGCACACAACCATCAGTTCATCCGGATTTGCTCCTGCCTCTCACTGGTGTGCATGAGAACAGCTAGATCCTTTCTGATGTAACTCTGTCGTGGTTGTTTGTGCAATTTAAAATGGCTGAAGGCTCACCATTTATTTTCTGTATCAGGCAATCCAGGATTCTGTGGCATTCTAGTCACGATATGTAACAGAACCCCAAAGACAGATTATGCAGTCACAACGATGAAAATTGATTACTAAGCACTCAATGAGTCATCTGCCTCAGGAAGTAACTACTTCAATCTATTATTGTCGATGTCCTGATGGGTCAACCAGGACGTGAAAAAGAATTTGCATTAAATTGATTTGAGCGTTTTTTTCTAGAAATAACATCGCTCAATCAAAGGAAACATTCAGACGGAGCTAGGGAGAACTGACTGAATTTGATTTGCGAAGGCAGAGTGGCAAGGGATGAGCAGGCTGATTCAGATAAAAATATAAATGGGATTTAGAGCACCATAAATCTCACATTACAGAATAAAGAGTTGTAGCAATTCTTAACAATTTCTGCAATGCAGATTGGGCTGCACACTTTGGAAATCCTTCATTTGCCTATTGATCTGTGTGTGTATGTGTATCTATATACACACGTCACCCAGTTATGTTAATAGTGTGTTTATGCAAATAGTGTGCTTATGTATACACTTACCATAACAAATTGCCATCAGGTAACATGACAGTATGGCCAGTTTCCAGTTATCTTGGATGGTTTTGCTGTATTGAGGTTGTATGAAAACTGGAGGATGGACTGTTTCTTTTAAATATTTTTTTATTCTTGGAGCTGAAGACTTTCAGAATGAGAAGCTCTCCACTCAGTAAAATTCAATAAGTGATGAATCATACTGAAATGTCACTTCCTTCTCATCAGTCTTAGCCTTAAAGCAATTCATTCCCTCTTTCATGCTTTTAGTATGGCGTGGGTGTGCTGGCATCTTAAATTGTAGTGAGTTTCTGCGATCATATTATTCCCAATAGCTTTGTATCTTCTTCCAGGGTCATTATTACATCATTTGAAAGCCCAATTAAAATCGTGTTCTTTAAATAACTTGCTCCTTAATGTATACATTGTTCTCTTACTGATTTTTATAGTCAGTCTTTATGTTCATTCCAATAAATTTTACCTGAGTAATGATTTTCTGATTTGGCCTCAGAAATTACAGCAACATCTTTGAAAATAACTATTAGTGACTTGATTTGTTTTAGTTTTTGGCCTTCCACCATGAGGCATTTATAAAGCTGTGATAGCTGAGGGTGGATATTGTTATAACTGTTTCAGGGGGTCTGGCCTTTTGGAATTTTCTCAAGCTGAAACCCCCAAAATTGTGGCATTCACAACCGTTGTCACAGATTAAATAAATGGCTTAAAAAAGATTAGGCTTAACTCTGAGGCAGTGCAAGGGTGAAAGGGACAGGGAAGAATGATCGGAAAGACATATGTTAATTCACTAATGAAACAAGCACCAGTGTACTGGATACAGGATGAAAAAAATCTCTCGAATGATACAGGATGAAAAAATCTCTCGAAGAATAGAGACAACACCACAATCATGGTTCCCTCTTATATAAATATCATCTTCTTTACAGGGGCAATGGGCACAAGCTGGAGCACAGGAGGGTCTATCTAAATATGAGGAAAAACTTCACTGTGAGGGTGACAGAGCACTGGAACAGGCTACCCAGAAAGTTTGTGGAGTCTCCTTCTCTAGAGATATTCAAAACCCAGCTGGATGCATTCCTGTGTGATGCGCTCTGGGATAACCTGCTTTGGTTGGGGGGTTGGACTAGATGATCTCTAGAGGCCCCTTCCAACTCCCAACGATTCTGTGATTTAGTGGAATTATTCTTATCCTGCCTATTTCAAACAGGCATAAAGCAAGCAGAGAAACTGCTCTTTACGGGATGGAACTAGGGAACTGCCCATTTATTTCATACCAACAGCTCAAAAGATCAGATTATTTCACAGTTCTCATTAGAAATCTGAAGAGCACATAGAAGGTTTTGTTGTCTAAAGGGTTGTACCATCTGTATATGTTACATAATTAAATATCAGGGTTTTCCTGTTTGAGTCATGATGTACATATACCGAAGATATAGAAATGTGAATTTTATTGAACAAAACCTATATTGCTTTAGCAGTCAGGAGACTAGGAGGTAGCAAAAAGTGATTATGCTATTGTCAGATAAACCCTCCAGGCATCATAGTCACTGTTTTTCTGACCAAAGCCAAAACATACTAATTGGAAAATTTGGAGCCTTGATGGCATATATTGCTATTGAGTAAGGAATTAGAAAGTGTGAACTTAAACATCTTTCTTTGTGTTCTTTCTTTATTTCACTCATAATTTGTTATGGTAATAGAATATATATTTTATTTCTCCTCTATCCCTTTCCAAATACAAGTTTTTATGTTTCTCCTTCAGGCAGCTAACTTGATATTGATGAAGATGCAATTAATAGATTCTTTATATTTTCTCCTGATTTATACATCTGTTAGATTGAGTTCCAGGCATGTACAAATGATGGGGAATTAGAGTTATATGGTTTTGACAATACGGTCAATATATCCAACAAAGGATTAAATATTTGGGCATAAATGGAAAGTCTTTGTCAAGCTACTTAAAATGAATGGTGGGCCACTGATTACTGGGCAGTTCTGAAAAAGACCAACATTGCTACTATTAACTGTCATAGCTGCATTACTTTATTTCCTGTAAACTGTGGATACTGGTGTATCCAAATAGCTAATTCTGAAGTGTCTATGAAATCTAAATAATAGCCATTGAAGGAAGATCCTAGAGTAGGCCTTATAATTTCACTTATGCTAAGTGTTTTACCAATTTTTAACTGGAGACAGTGTCTGTCTGGTGTTGTATTACATATGTTAAAAACAGCCTGTGAGCTTAAGAGCTCAATCACTGGGCAGCTAACAGTAGCTGTAAGTTAACGGTATATTAATCACTTGTGAAATCTTCACCTGCATGGAGTAAATTTGGAAAAACATAGGGAAAGGAAACAGTAATGTTTCTGTCATACACTGGGAAGTCCAAAAGTGCATTTGCATTAATGTTTTAGTTTGGCTCAGAAGAGGAATCTCCTGATTGTCCCCATTTAGCATGTTTTGGTTTGCGTTGGAGAATGGCCTTGGAGTGTACTTGGATTTCACTGCGATGATACTACTCTGAAATTTACCTAATTAACTCCAACTGCTAATGAGCATTAAATCCATGCGACCAGACTGAACCTAGTCCAAAGTAAATCTCTGAAAAATGTAGTGCAATGCTGAATCCTGGGAACAGTTCTTTCACTCCACAGAAGCATCTCTGCTGGCCTGCAGTACCAGCTAATTTAGATAAGTTCCTGTGCAACCTCATGATATATGGCCCAGTTCAGCAAAACAATTAAGAACATGTCTAATGTTGACACTGTTGACGTACAGTGGTTGGTGGTTTCTGGCAAGAGCCAGAATGTGCAGGTGCTCAAAAGAAAAATACTTGAATTTTAACAGAGAATGACAAGGAGTCAAGGCAGACAGTAATCCAAGGCTGAGCACAAGCTCCAAGATGGAACATAGGCATCGATTAGTTGCTATAAATAACATGGATGAGATGCCTGAAGTACCTTGAACAGAATAAGTAAAACTTTTAAATTATATCCCTGATCTCAAAAATAAAAAAAAAAACCCAAACGAAAACAAAGACCCAACAGGAAAAGGTCGATGAAGCTTCTTAATCCAAGAGGTAACATGATCAAAATGAATTTCAGGACAGCTAAGTCAGGGCACAACATTACAAGTAGCTTGAGTCTGACAAACTGAAATGACAGTAGGTCAAGCAGGAGAGCTGCGACAGGGGAAGGACAATCTTCACAGAGGTTTGGACCTGGAATTTTTATTTTCCTGCAAGTATTTCCTGAGATTAGAAATCCTTCTAATCAAGGTTTAGCTTGGTTTGTGGGAGAATTTACAGCTACTCAAATACCCCTGTAAAAGCATTGGTTTGCTGCCTTTACCTGAGTTCTAATAGACAACGGGATCCTGTAAGAAATACATTAGAGAGTAAGGGGACAGTGAAGGACAGGCAGTCACTGATACCCTCTTTATCTACTGTGATGGAAAAAGAGATAACTTCTCAAAGTCAAGGAGGTGCACCTCTACAAGTGCAGTCTGTGTGAGAAGCAATTCCAGACTGTCTTACAGTCTTAAGTGCATGCTGTAAAGATTAGTCACCCTCTGAAAACTGGTCTTCTCTTGAATAAGGCCAAAGCCCTGGGGCAAGTCAAAGGTAGTTAATAACCTATTTTTCCCCAAACCCACTGTATCACACATACTGATACAACAGAAGAGAAGCTTTACAGTATTTTGTTATAAATCAGACTCTTGTAACTCATTTACTCTGGAACTCCTTTAAAATTCTGTCCAGTCTGTACTTGTGGGAGCATAATTTAAATCCTGCACCCCTGCCTGGACATTGTTGTTGTGTCAGGCATGACAATTAATGCAATAGATTTTATTAATGAAGAGAGCATGAAATGTGCAGAATAACAAATCTATCATGAAAGAATTGGTACTTCAACAGTGTGCTCAGTTGTATTTACAAGAAGAGAGGTGACCTATGTGTAAGTGAAGACTGCTAGCTGACAATTGGACTGTTAAATAATAGGAATTAATATTTTTGTTAGCATTATGTTAAAAATAAGTAACTGGTTGGGATACAAGCTGGCTTCAAAGGTGGCTATTCTTCATTAAAAGCAAGTGCTGAGGATTTTAATAGCATATTATTTGCAGAAAATGATCCTCCCCAGTTACCTAGACTCAGCCACAGCTGAAACCATCAAGATCTCATGCAGCATCTCAGCTGTGATCCTGTCCCATTGAAGGGTCATAATTCTATTAGCAGATCAATTAGCATCAGAGCTAAAGAAAATGGAAAAAAAGAGAAAATTTATCACTACCAGAATAGCTAGCACTGAATGTCTACTTATTGTGACACTCAATATTGATAGGAAGAGCTTGGTAAAGTTTAAACACTATATTATTTGCAACAAATGAATTTATTTTTCCCTGACATAAGCAATGTAATTAGAAGTGCATAACAATGACTTTGTAATGACTGGAGCATGAGCGGGGGAGGAACACTTACAAATTTTAGATTATGTCATTAGAAGCCAGAAAAGAGGGGTGTTACATTACATGATTTATGAAGTAAAACTCAATTTATTTTCGGTCATGAAGTGTGCACAGGTGCTGTCCAGTCAGGTTAATAAAATCAGCAGCTACCTGATGCCAAAAAGTGCATTGCATTGGTACGCAGAAAAACCCCAATGGGCTAGAGATACAAATTAGGATGAGACAAGCTATCCTAAATTTGCTTGTCCTCTTGCTTATGTAAATGTGGCCAACCTTTGCATAGCCCTGTATACTGTTTCTGATTTACTGGTAGCAGATGCCCAATGAGGACAAGACACGCATACATAGATGCTTTCCCAGAATATTTCTTATTGTCTGACAACTTTTCTCTCTGGGCTTTCCTGAACTGTGTCTTTGATGGACACTCAGTGCTAGTTTTAATTGGGGTGAGGTTTTCATGGTCATAAGAACAAAACAATACGAACTTAAATAACTGAAACAACGAAACTGAGTTTTCTGTATTTAGCCTGCAGAGACTCCTGTTAAGAGAAGTGAATACTATTTCTACAAGATGAGAAATGCTAAATGAGGCTGACCCTACTTGAAAATCTAAATAAAAAGCATTTGCTTGTGACACTGAGGTAAAAATCAATGATGACAGAGAAGCTAATGTAAAAGAGCCGTAACAGTTACTCTGTGGCTGTCCACTGTCGCCCACAGCACACACATTGTCCTAAGCATTAGCTAAGTAAAACTTCTTGATACCTGTATAAGCCTTAGTACCACTGATTCATCAATCAACTGGAAACATTGTACCAGGACTTGCAGTAAAATAGAGGTGTCTGTAGAGTAAAGTACAGGAGTGAAATAGTATTTTTTAAATTTTTCTGTTAAGAAAAGCTCAGGAAACCATATCTAATGTACATTTATGGTTGGTCTGAAATGTAAATGCTTAAAGTCACTTGAAGAGAAAGTAAAATGCCTCTTCACTTCAAACTTTTTTATTGGCAGGATTTCTATCCTTATAGACAAATGTATATCAATTCCCTTTTTCCAGATTGTATCTCCTTTCATGGCATCTAGATTTCCCAAAGGCAAGCAGCATCTTCCCATAGAGAAAAGGTAGTTCAGGTGGTTCCATTTCAGCATTTCCTGGTGAAGCAAAGCTGTCCAATTTTTATTTTTTTTTAACCATCACAAGTAACAAAAGACCAGATTGTTTCCATGTACTTACTTATGTTGTCTGACTTGCTTTGAGAGCATCCCTGATGGGTTCTCCACAATTAGACAAGATTCAATTCTTACTCATTCTCTTGAATTATAATTTTAATGGATTTTAAAAGTTGTTTGTGTTTGGAAGGTATCTTTTAAGTACTAATAAATATAATTTAATCCAATTTAATACAACTATATTTATTTACAGTAGTAAAGAGCTCTGACAAATTAATTCTCTTTCAGGACCTGAATTATCAGTGACAGCTGCAGAAATTACAGGGCTGTGAAGTGTTTTACTGTTTTACATTGCTTTTTGTATCAAGGGAAAGAAAGGTGCCTGGAAAGAATTCAGGTCCAAAACCAATAGGCAAAATAAGGAAAGAACAGCAGGATAACAGAAGACCTGAGAAAACACAGATAATACCCCAACTGCTAATAGCTGATTCGTCGGTGCAACTAAAACCTGTTTTCAGAAAGGATGAATATTGATGAGAAGACATGACAGCAATGAAAGACACTGCCCAGATGATTTTGACCTCAAACCTCCCAATGTCTCATACTTCTGGAAGGAGGATGAAAGAGGATAGATAAATTATATATCCTATAAGAGGTAATATAGTAGTGCTTGGTACTGGCTCAGCTTTAGCAGATGTCTTTCCCGTTAAAAACTAGAATATCAAGCTCCAGTAAATATATGGAAATATTTACTTTACTCTTCTCATATAGAATGAAGTCCATGAATAGGTCTGTAATGCATTAATTGTATTGGTTTACAACAATCCAGCAACTTTTTGGGAATACAGGTATTCTATTAAATAAATGACACAGGAATAGTAGCATTAACAGTGCCATTATAATAATAGAAGGATATAGAATATTCATTTGACCTTCCAGAAAAATTTGCTTAAATTTTATTCAGATCTTTCTTACATTAATTTCTGCCTAACAACTGAGTCTTTTTTTTTTTTTGGGGGGGGGGGGGTGTTAACCATCCTCAGAAATGTCTGTGTTTTCCAGGTCATCTCAACAATGTTCTGTTCTTGCGACAATACTTTGAAGATAATGCTTTGCTAACACAGTTACTGAGTCAGGGAACAGAAAGTATACCGAAGAGCTTAACCAAGCAAAACTGCCCAGATAGTAAATACACTCAACCATTTGTTAAGTAAAAGATTAAAATTTTCCATTGATATTCTAGAAAAAGAAAAAGAGACAAAGTTTCTTAAATGATACTTTTCTGTGGAATATTCATTCCACTTCAGTTATAAATAGCTTTAATTTGTGAGTTTCAGGGCATCCACAGATCATCATCTATAAAGAATAGAGCTGTGAGAGGTCTGTAATGTAAACATTTTTTAACAATATAGGTGTCTGCTTGAAAACCATCCTAAAATTTCCTTAATGTGATATGATTGGCATTTTTCTATGGTCTTATAGTTTAAGGCTGTCTGTCTACCTTGCAATTTCTTCATGAGCAAAGCTCAAAGGAGGCAAGGCTCATTAGCAAAATACGGTATCACCAAGGGAAGGGCTGGTATAGTGTCAAGGTGGGGTGATATTCAGCCACCACCTTCAGAATGTAGGAGAAGGTGAATGGGTGGCTTAAGTCATTGTCCTATGCTACTTACCTTAACTACATCAGTAAAAATGGTTTCTCTGCTGTTTATAAGCTTGCAGGGCTGCTTCTTGCAATGATTAATGGTGAGCAGCTGATCCTCTTTCCCTTCCAATCACTCATTAAGCATCTGTAGCAGATGAGAATAAGTTTCTGTAAAGAACCTCACAACTTTTGGTCCTTCAGACTTAGAAATATTGTCTACAAGATTCTGAGGTAATCTTAAAAATTACATATTGGTATTTAAGAATGTTTGTTTTTATGAGGCCTATGGCTGTACAGCCAGCTTAACTTCTCTGACTACATAGGTTCAGAATATTCAAAATCAAGTTCTGGCTGTATGTTGTTACTGGTATTTTACTTTTGAACAGGAGTGCTTGTAGCATTCTCTAGATGGTTAATGAAAAGTCTTTATTACCTATGAATATCAAGAGTTCAGAAGCTTACTGTCAACATCTGTATGGAGGTTACTATTATTATTTTCTCTAGTGATGTTGCTCTTAACAAGAATTACTTGGGTATATTTAATGCACAGGTTTTTGGAAGGTATTGGTTTGTGCTGGCAAAATGTCAGAGTGGAGTTAGTCTAGATGCATAAAATAAATGAAAATCCTGTTATGGCTTAATCCTGCTTAATGATCTTAGTATTAATAGAGTGCTACAGCAAGTAATACAACTTAAGTAATTAAATTAGAAAGGAAACTGGTCTTTCCTGGCTGATTTCTTAAATATGCTTTCATCTCCTAGTTGCTTCAGCTCAGGCACTTTATATCTATATGAAACTCAGAGGGATGCTTTCCTTTTTGGTGAGAAAGGTGCTTTGTTGAAATCAGAAGAGGCAGCAGGAAATGGAAACGTACCATTGTAGCTAATCTGTTTCTTAGCAGATTTTCGCATGTAACATATGAGGTTGTCAAATCCCCTGTCATCCTTTGGGCTAAAGCAGTTAATAGTTGAGTCTAGATCTATTAAGGTGATGGGGGATACACTGAATTTCACAGTGCAGTGGTGTGAATCCTGAAGGGAAGGATGATATTTCTAGAGATGCCCAGAGGGTATGTGAAACAAAGAAGATGAATAAAGATATCAATATATTGTTGTCAAGTCAAAGCCCCTTAGCTTTTGTGTTCATTGAAACTTCACGGAAAAATCTCTTTCTAAAGCAGCTCATGTTAACATTGTCTAACTTGATAAAGGCAGAGCATCTCCATAATCTACAGGCTGGTGGCTCTATTATAAATAAGTATAATCTCAATGCTTTAATTCCCTCTTTTTTTTGTTGCTGTGTAATCAATGGGTATTTATGCATGTTTCTGAGAGTGCACTGATCATCTCTAGAAACAAGGTAATTTTGCTAAAGCAAAATTCTGAGACAAACACTGCAAGTCAGTTGACTTTACTATTCACAGTATGGCTCTGATAAAGCAAAACCAAACTTCATCTGCACCCCTGTATTTTAATACAGCATTTTATTATAGATTTTATTGACTGAATTTCAGTAGTCAGCTAAAATTGAGAGGAAACTGTTTTAGCTCTAATCTGAGTCAGTGCAGGGGGAAAAAAATAGACAAGCAAAAAAATTTCCAAGGGGGTGAGCTATCAGATGTTCTTGAGGTTTGCTCTTCTACATTAGGAGTAACACATATTTTATGAAGCATTATAATACCTCTAGCAGATACACACAAAAAGTTCTCACTTTCTTGGCTGGAATAAAGGCAGACTACAGATTATACGCAATCTCGATAGTAGTGTTATTTGTATGCCACATATAAGAATGGACTCCCTTTTGTGTTGGTATGTTTATGCATAGAGTGGATTAGGAAAATATTTCATTGCCTTCTCCATTTGTTTATTGAATATTTAGGGTAAGTACAGAAAAGATATATACTTTGATCAAAAGTCAGTGACTGAATTGCTGAATATTGTTGTCAAATCCCTAAAAATATCTATGGCTGCAAGGTTGTTGCACTACTTTAAAAAGATACCCTTTTTTTTTTAATAGAATATATTCTTTTATTAAGGTTTTCATGTCTAGTAGAGCATTGAACCACATTTGTTAAATAGTATTAAATAATATTAACAAATTAAATAAGTACTCTGTGATTAAAGCCCTCTGTGTTATTCCTTCTGCAAGAAAGGATTGAGACATACAAATGAAATGTTGGAAAAGCACTGTTGAAGAAGGGGTGCTGGAACTATCCCTGTAATCTGGAATTCACAGAATGTGGCATATTTCTCATGAATTATTAGAAAATCTGTGCTGTAAAAGATGATGATGGCATCTTTTCAGATCTCTCTGGTTTTATCTTCGCTTTTAATCAAGCTTTGTTTTTCCAGACCACTTTAATGTAATTTTCTTGCAGGTTAAGAGAGAACCTTGGAGTACAGTGGTATCAAAGCTAGGATTCATCTGGCCAAAAGTAGCAGTCCAAGAAGAGCTAGTTGTCCAGATTTCCTTTATAGTCAATGGGTGCATTAAGGGCATAGTTTACCTCACTCAGAAGTGGACATCTGAAATATATCAGATCAATTGATCCTTTAAAAAGTTCAGGTATTTCCAAGTGGAACTGTAAAGTGAACCTGCTTTGGTTAGCTTAACTGTAGATGCCTGCACAGGAGATGTCTAGTGCTAAGTGAAACGAATCTTACTGCTGCTGGCAAGTGATAACTCTGTTACTTTACTCTATGAAACTCTCTTAAAATGACATTCAGCTTAATGTGGATGGTCTGAACAAGCTTTCTTGGGTGTATTAAAGTGCAGGGGTTTATTTCTGGCCTTTTGCTAGAATATGAATTTCACTCCCTCTATCTTTTGGCTGGTGGCTGCTCCACCTGGAAAAGGTTAATCCATATAGTTTAAGGTTATATTACCTTTAGGAACTTTTTTTTAAAAAAACTTTGCAAAGAAATGAGAAATATGGTGCTCTATTTATTTAACAATGTATTCTTGTTATCCAAAATGGATGAGGTGCTTTTCTATTTCATTCTGTATTCTGTCCTGCACAGATCCACAATTCTAATCTTCTCCATGAAAAGTCAGGTCTCGTATGAAGAAAGTGGTTATTTAATTTCTGCTTTTCCTTCGTTGTGCTGCCATCCCCTTTATGCCATTAAAAATTTTTAGCATTTTAAATCACTTGATGCAATTTGTATAAGAATAGTGAAAATATCAAGTTGCAGTGGGATTTGAAGTTTTTCTTTTTCAAGAACTGATTATGTACAATCCAAAACTATGGTTGAACAGTCTTCATTAGAAGAAGTCCGAACTTAGGCAACAGACTGTGATTCTTAAATCTTTTTCATCAATTTAAGACTGTTAGTTGTTTTTAGCTCTTTTCATTTGGCATCCATCTGTCAGTAACATTCTCCTTCTGGCTGGATGCAGCAAAGCACCATTACCATTTCATTATATGCTAGGACAGAGGGGAAAATTGAGTCTTTAGTACTTTTTTTTAAGGTATCCTTCAAATTCTTGTTGCTTCTGATAGCCCTTAGATCATATGCCAAAGGCATATATGTCTTGAGTACTATAATGCAAGGACTATGGAAATAAAGGGGAGGAATTGGAAGGTTTTACATATAACAATAATCTAGATAGACATGAATCGTCCAGGAGAAAAGACAATGGAAGTTTTGCCTTGTGTATCAGAGAAGTTATTTAAAGCAAAAAATTGAGGCAATAAAATGAACTATTGGGGAGAAATGCGTATAATGATTAATTGTATAAGGATATGTACTACACACTGCTCTGATAAGCAGAAGGTAGTAAGAGAGAGATCCAGAGACTTCCATCAGGTGTCCTAGTGTCTTAAATTTCTAACGATCAAAAGAATAGTAAGCCAAGCATGCTGGCAATGCTGTTGTGCAGTAACATGAACTACCTGCCTGCTGCTGGAAAGGAAAGTGTCTGCTTAAAATGGTTTGTGGTTTTCAAGAGTGAAGAAAGACTTAAAGGGAAGCTCATGGATTGCGATGTGACAATTAAAGGCGAACAGATGAAAATCCAGAAGTGAAAGGTGGGATGTGTGACAAAGTTTATGAAATATAGATATTTTTCATGCAGAAGACGGAGATAAGAAGAAATTAAAAATACTGGACTTAAAGAATACTTAATATCCTTAGATTATTGATATGGATACTGTGTCAGAGCAAGAGAAAAGACATTCAAGAGAATTGACAGCTCCCGAGAGACATTCTAGTGAGGCCACCGACACTAGCTATCCTTATGTGAAGGTCAGCTAAATCATGAACTCTTCAAGGACTTAAACCTTCAGAAGGAATTGTACAGAAAGCGGAAAGTAGGTCAAATTGCTAAGAATGACTGTCAAGAGTAGCAAAGGTATGCAGGGAAAAATATGAGAGAGACTAAGAATCATCCAGGCGCACAAAATATTAGAAGAAAACACTCTGCATGCCAATAGCCAAGGAATCCGTTCATTCAGTGCTTAATGGGGAAGGAGAGATGGCAGCAGCAACTGCACAGAAGGCTGAAATAAACTTTTGCCTTGGTTTTCACTAAAATGTGTTTTTAACTATATGATCTAAACTAATATGAAAGAAGTCATGATGGGTCCTAACTTCATCCCTAGGCCTTCAATCTAGTGCGTATTTTCAAAATATTTAGGCTTGCAGACATTTTCTCTAGGGCAGTTAGAGCACCAGTTAAAAAATATTGGCGCCATTTGTAATTGGGTATGGGAACTTACAGAGGGTCAATGAGGTTCCAGAAGCCACACCTAAAGCTCTAGAGCAACTGTAATTGAAGAGTAATTATTAATGGCCTTGTTGAGCAGGAACCAGTGAGCCTTCCAGCCAGTCTGCACAGGGTTTGGGGTTACTAGTACATTTATTGGTTGCAATTATCACCAACAGAGGATGAGCTTCAAAACTATCAAAGGATTGGTTGGCTCTATAGAATGATGTTGACAAGTTAGAGGAACATTTCAAAACAAACAAACAAAAGGTATAATTAAATATAGTAAAGGGAAAAGTTTTCTTCTCTGGTAGGAATGCTATTTAAGTGCAAATATGACAGATCTGTAGAAGGTGATCAGGCCTGTACTGACTGAATACAAGTCAGCAGTGTCATATGGTTGTGATAAAGGTAAAGCTCATGTAAAGCTCATTTTTGGGGGGTATGTGAGCATATGCCTGTATGAAAAGCAGATGAAGGATCTCTTTCACACTACTGATGATGATCTGCTTGGCTGCAGATGTGGTTGTTTATTCAACCTGCAGAAATTAGTGGTTTCATTCCTCCCACACATGCACCCGCTCACTTTCTGTGCTGGGCAAGATGATAGTAATGATCTTTGGAGAAGATTTTTTGCAGTTTTTGCAGTGCTCCCTGTCTTTAAAGACTGCAATTGCAGATTAGTAGCAGTCAGAAAGGAGCTTGTTTGGAGTGTGTTTGGAACGTCTGGTGTTGGTAACCTAATGTCTCAGAGTTGTTCTTCCTGCTACCTCCTGATACAGCCTCTTCATTAGGTAACAAAAATAATGCTATTATTAGATTGAATTGTGCTTTTGGGGAGAGAATGTAGCAGCAAGAAGAATAAACTTAACTTTCTGGGAAAATTAATAATATTAGTCTAATTTTGAAAATAGAAAGCTCTTGAGCTCTTCAGATCTTTCAGCATTTGGAACTCATCTATCTCTGGCTGCTGTTTGCTAGACTGGTTACAAGGAAGCTTTTAGCAGGTGAATGTTGCCAGTTTACACAAGCAGGCAGGCCATCCTTTTATTTTTGTCAAGATGGGGGTTGCTGTGTAAAAGCTTCTGTTCCTTTCAAAACTTATACTCGGGCTCAAACCCATTGTATTTCATGTTTGTTTGATTCTTTATAATATTTTCATTACAAAATTCCCCCTGAGATATTCTGTTGTCAAAATTAAATTGCACTTGATAATCAACAGGTTAAATCCTGAGGGAGAAACATCAATTGAAAAGAAGCTTGTTAAAGCACTCTAACGGTTCCATACAATATATTCTGCTAATTTTACCTACAATAAGTAAAATAACTCCTTTTATTGTTGTATATAGCAAACATTTTATGTAAAAAATGCTACCTTTATATTGGGTTTTAAATTTCATTTGGTTTTATCTCTTAACCCTTTAGAGCTCTTGCCCCGGGAAGCATATCTTCCTCAAAATTATTAGACTGGCAGAGTAGTAAATGCAAGTGTTATTCCATTGGAGCAAGAACAAATTACACTTGTGTATATTTATTGTACATCTTTTTTCAGTGGCATAGCTGAAATTCAGACAAATAATGAATAAAATATTATTTTTTTTATGTAAGAATGTTAGTGAAGACCTCAGAATTAAAATAGCATTCTTGGCAACTGTCTTTTCCAGAAAACTATTTTGAGAATGAGTTACTGAGTGATAATTAGATACTGAAATGCACCCAGTTTCACATTTCAGTGCTCCTTTCCAATTAGAATGGCATTAGAGTGAAAGTGTAGCTATATAATTGTATGAAGAATAGATCCAATTTTCTCAATGTCACTGCAATATCACCTTTCAGTAGTAACAGCACTGAATGATTACGCATATCATTTAGTAATAGCATTTTATCCATTTCATGGAGAGACTTTTTTAATTATTTTTTTTAAGTGGACATGTGTTCAGTTTGTAAATGAGCATATAGAAAGGAGGCCATGCTACATACAAATATGTCAGTGTTAATGTTACTGCATCTTGAGCTGCTGGGAGCAACATGACACTGTTTGCTAACATGCAGAATTTGTAGGCAGAGAACATATTAACTGGCTTTTTAATGGACAAAAAAAAAAAAGCAAAAACCTCATAACCCACAAGTTAAGGAAAAAAAACATGCAGAATTTCTTTGTGATCTGCTACTCTGTGTAACTACAAAATGAACCGTGATATAGATTCAGGATTAAATACATCCATTAGCCTTGCTGGTTAGCAGGCATTTTGTATGCAGTCTTCCTTCTTGGTCTCTATCATTCCATTTTGATGCAGCGCAAAACAGGCTGCAAAATGAATAATCCCTGTGAAAAGGTAGTGCTATAGAACTCAAATCAGTCTTGCCAAATGCTATTAGAAATATTTCTTATAGGTCATGATTGCAAATTTATCCTGTAATTTGTGTTTAAATAGCAGCTGCTGCAAGTAGAATGTATATAAATAAGTAAATCGGGCTTAGGCTTTAAGGTGCATCCCTTAGGACTCTGGGAAAACATGGGGCTCTTTAGTCTAACACCATAAACATTAGTACAGCAGTGCTGTGAAGAGTTGAAATGATGTTATTGGATTAATCAGAGGCACGTGACTGGGTTCAATTTGATAGAATACGTTTGTTTGGGGGTATTTCCAAGATTTTTGAAGGCCAGGGATCTTTTGCTTTAACACCTGATGCAGAAGCATATTGAGATTTAACTTTGTGCTTAAGCTTTTAGGTGAGAGTTTTTCACATTTCTGTGATATCTATTTCTCTTTCGTCTCATCTACTCCTTATGCCTTCCTTTTAAATGCATAGGTTTACTTGAGGCAGAAACAGTCTCGAATTACGCGTGTGCTAGTTCCTCGAATTGCCATGACCCACCTGACATAGTCAGTGTTAATTTTTATTCTTATATTGGATCTCAAATGCCATTAAAATAAGTCAGGTGTGAAGGTTGCCCTGGCTGTACCTCAAATTTTTAAAAGAATACTTTGGCTAGTCCCTCTTATTCTTTATTCATCTAGAACTTCCTTAAAGCTCTATCTTGTGTTATCAGTGTAAAACAAATGGACCATTTCTGGTGGTATGTTGATATCCTAAATCAAATTTTAATTGATTTTTAACTTTTATTTTTTTTAAAAGGCCATGTTACTATTTTAAGCAAGGCCATCAAAATGTGGCTATTGCACATGTCTTGTGAAAGGGCTAAACATGTCTGATGACTCTTCTGTTGGTTCTCTTCTAAACAGTAAAATATGCCTGTAAATTATATCTCATTATTTAATGTAATTATGAATGCAAAAAACTAAGAGGATTCTGAAGGATGTTTTCAGGAAATAATAGTCCTTACTCTATGAGAAGCTGAAATAATTAAAAAATAATTCTTAGCTCTAGGGTGTAATGATATATCACAACCAACAAAATTAGAGGAAAAGATAAACCAAAACAATGCTAAATATGTGCTTATAAAATATCTTTTTAAAATATAAGGATTAAAAAAAATGATTGATACTTAATTTTAGCTACATCTGCTGTTGGTTCTCGACACAACAGCAGGTTGAGAGCAAAAGATGTATTGTCTAAACTGAACTAATTTTCCACCTTTGCTATTGTTGACCAGTTAATTGGGTTTTTTTATCTATCTGGTTTGTCTGGGCTTTTTTTAATTGTGATTGCTACAAGGGAAAATGTAATGCAAGCAATTGGAAATAGTAGCAGTGTTCTGACATCACTGATGTTTTGTTTGCTTATCATATTAGGAAATAAAACATTTTCAATGCAGTGTACTCAAGACTGCTATAAATTAAAAAAGAAAATATTTTGATGCATGGAAGTTTTCCACCCTGGTGTCAGACAGAAACCTGGCATATGAGCGTGCTAAATTCACGTTGAATACTATACTGTTACATACTACAATTTCATTCTTATAGTCACAGAAAAACACTAATGAGGCCCTCTTAGAGATGTCTTTGGTTTGTGGAAATAAATTTGCAGTTTGTCCCAGTCAGGGCAAGCCTTGTACTTCCAGTAGCATTTGCCTCTTCGGAAATGCTGTGTCAGAATCAAGGACTTCAAAGTGTGTCATTGTATTACTGCCAGAAGTAATTCCTGTACTTATCATTCTAGACATCCTTGAACTTAGCGAAAGAAAAAAAAAAAAGGGACAGATGGCCAGTGAAGGGGACTGACTGACTTGAACAAATTGAAACCTCTTAAGACTATCTGTGTCGATATGGTTTTATTTTTATTGCCATGTTTTTTGTCATTTGTGATGGAAATGAGGAAAGGAAATGAACTAGAATATAGTGAGGTATCATGGGCCACAAGAGTAATGGAGTTTATAGTACCTTAATTGTCCTTTGTGTAACAGGGGATGTTCCCAGATAAAACATAGGTGTGGGTGTGTTATCGTGCTTTGCACACTGCTTTTATTATCTGCCAGAGTTAATATGGGCTTGAAAATTCTACTCATCAGTATTTCCCCCCCAGTGGAGCCTGTCCAATGTGCTTTACCTTAATGTATTCTAAACATCTGCATTCAAATAATTTATTCATAGGCTGAAATCTCTAATCCCAGTTTGAGATGCGGAAATGTTTACTTGGTCACTTCTACTCTGTTAATCTGGGACAGTGACAGGCGGGTCACACAACATTGTCCTCTTTCATACAACTTTTTGAGCAACGGATTGTTAGTCATTTTATCAAAAAGCTAGAGGAAGCAGTCTGTATAGATGTATTGAGAAACGGCTAATGGACAGAAAGTACCTGCTCTGACACATTAATTCCCTTCCCTGTCAGCCTGCATCATTGTAGAGTGTGCATGATGGGAAGCAAGGTCCCATTGCACTATGGCACCTGCTGCTTTTCCATCTGCCAAGCGCAATAGCTTCTTTGATTGCCCATTTTTCAGCCTAATGACTTTATTCCTTTCTCTTTGTAAAGTTTTTACATTTTTTTATTGTTACTTCAATAGTCATGGTTTGTAGTTTTTTGTGGGTTGTTGTTTTTTTTTAATTTCCTCCTCTCCAGTGGGCGCTTAGAGTGTTGATAAAAGAATAACTAACAAAATAATATTCCAAACCAGTGCCCAAATTCTGTGTGCCCCAAGTGCTGTGTTTCATAATTTATTCTGATAAAGTTGTCATGGTGATAATGTCTCTTGAGAATGAAAGTGCCATGTGCCTGGCTGATTACAGGAAACAGCTCAGATGGTACATAAACTGGTAAATATTGAACCCATGGGCAATAACATTAGCTGTATTTTGCCCATTTATTTCACATAGCTCTGGTCAGCTTGATTGTGAAAACTGTGACAATTCATATTTTACTTTCTGTATGCTTAGATTTCTGTGGATGGGAGACAAGCTTCTGTTGTGGTGTTTGGTTTGTTTGGTTTTTTTTTAATCTGGTAACGTAAATGTTGGCAGAGTTCCCTGAAATAGCCTTTGAATTCTGTCTAAAGCTGTTGATTTGGCTGGATTAGTTAAAGCAGGAGATCATTATTACGTATCGAACAGCTGTCAAAAATAGAACTTGCAATTAACAGATGTGTCATCTGTAAATTGTGGTTTCAGATTTCATGTGAGAAAAGTACCTTTAGGAATGATGATTTTATGATTTTGTGTATTTCCAATATGGAAACAAAAGCCACGCTTTTAAAGATAAATCTCTTCTGTCAAGGAAAAAACAGTATAACGTTTTTCAGTCCAAACACTGATCATGTTAAAATTGAAGCATACTTGTGTAGTCCTTGGAATCCTAAAAAAAAAATCTTTTGGTGGTAAAATTCAAAATTACACACTGCAACAGGTAAAGTTTAGATTCTGATATGCTCTTTCTCTGCATTTGTTGCACAGTGCAGTCTTTAGTCTGTATTTAAGAAATGCCAGGCAATGGCATGCAATTTTTATACAAATATATGCTATCAGTTACTAGTATTATTCCAGTTCTTCCTTTATGTCTTTTTGTATAATACTTTTGTTTATTTCTGTTAAGAGATTTAGAAAGTCATCAAGTATGTTTAAGAGTACTGGTTTTGGGGGTGGGGTTCTACTGTGCCTGACTTCCACTGGAGTTCTAAAACATACCACTCATTTCAAACTCTAAATATAGAATTTTTTGAATAGTCCTAAAGGACTTAGTGAATGAGCTTTCTGTAGTGCCCTTTAAACACCTTGAAAAAAACCTTTCCTTACAGATAGAAATTTAAGGCCTGGCACACATATCTGAACCATGTATGTAAATGTACTGATCAGCACAGTTTTGAACAAGATCCATGACTTATCCAAACCAAGACCAGACTATTCAGGGACATGAAACTGGTTGGAGATGCTCCTGAGCAGATTGGCAGCATAGTGTTTTAACCAGTGTAGCATGCATGATCTGAGAAGAGAACTGCTGGCCAAATCCAGAGGAGGTGATGGACTTGCATGTGGTGAGAAGCAGCTTCTGAGAAGGCTTTTCAACAGTGATCCACCGTTTGCATTGGCAGGAATGTATGATCTCTAGTTGTGCAGGGAAGATGGGTCACTCAAGGACACATCTGATGTTACACTCAGACCCAGGCATATCTGTTCTTTGTATGTGCTGAGCAACACAGAGCAGCCCAACAATTTCTTCAGGTAAGCCCTGTCTAGTGGGGCAGCAGCAAGGGACGACAAAGACATGGCACTGAATTCTTTCAATATCATGTTGATATGAGCACAGACTGCAGTATTGTGTGATGGACATCTATGAGATGCAACAGCTCTCAGTTTCTAGTACTTGTTGAATTCCTAGGAAGGGTCTATACCTAGATCTTTCTGCAACTTTCAGTAATACCTGACCTTCTCCTGGTAAGTGTTAACTTATTTATTAATGGAAGATCAGTACCAGAGGCCCTGACCCAGTTAGCAGCTTGTATAGCATTGCTTCTTGCACAAGGTGCATGGGATAAGAGAGGGACCCAAAATGCACAAAGCCTACTGATCATTTTATCTGGGGGCCTGTGCATCTCTGTGAAGAGTTTTGGGTGTGTAGGCTGGATGTCCTGGGCTCTATCCACCTGCCATGCTGCTTCTCTGTGGATGAGTGACTAAGATATTACAGCAACCACAGCGCTCAGGAGTGCCTGCAGGATCACAAAACTGATGCAGAGCAGGAGGTGTCTACCCGTGAACCAATACACCCCATCTGTGCTCAGGGCTTGGAGCAACACAGACCCTTAGGAGATACATTTGCTTCTATATGACAAGTGGTACCAAATGTACACATGCTCATCATTCAGCATACTCCTTCACTCTTCTGTTGCATCCTTTCTTATAAATTCAGAAGCAAGCCTGTTCTTTACTACTGTTATCATGGGCAATTCTGAAACCCTGTTCCTAAGGTTGGCTGTTGTTATACAGCACAGATGTATCGCATAAGTAGCAGTGAGTGTTATATTTATATATAACATATATAATTCTTTGGCAGAAGCAGAGAGGAGGAGCAAGGAACTGAACTTGGGAAATAGGAGGTTTCTATAACAAATGTGACGCATGACTTCATAAAAGGAATGTGAGGGATAACCTTAAAAACTCCAAATTGCTTTTTTTTTTCTCTCTACTACCCATTTTTTTCTTTTGCTTTGAATGTAGGTCTCAATAGGTTGACCACTGGCTCTGGCACTGGAATAAATACTTGGAGCAGGCAATTCTTATCCAACCTTCACTGCGCATAGAGGGATTCTACAGATCTCGTATCTTTCAATGTTGCCTCTTTCCTATGCTGAAGAAGCACAGCCTGCTTTCAGTCACAGAATAGTCACAGTTTGGAAAGACTTCTAAATTCACAACATCCAACTGTCAACAACAAAAAATAAACAATAACAAAAACCCCAAAGAAACAAACAAAAAAAATCCCAAAGAAACTACCTCACCATCCACTGAAGTGCCTCATCGACATGTTTTCTGAACACCTCCAGGGATGGTGACTCCATCACCTCCCTGGACAGTCTGTTCCAGCACCCAACTACTCTTTCAGTACAGAAATTCTTCCTAATATCTAATATAAATCTCCCCTGGTGCAACTTCAGGCCATCTCCTCTAGTCCTGTTACTTGAGAGAAGAGGCCCCACCCACCACACTGCAACCTCCCTTCAGGTAGTTGTAGAGAGCACTAAGGTCTCCCCTCAGCCTCCTCTTCTCCAAGCTAAACAATCCCAATTCCCTCAGCCTTTCCTCATGGGCCTTGTTCTCCAGACCCCTCACCAGCTGGGTTGCCTTTTTCTGAACTTGCTCCAGCAACTCCGTGTCTTTCTTGGGGTGAGGGACTTAGAACTGATCACAGCACTCGAGGTGCAACCTCACCAGTGCTGAGTACATGGGCACGATCACTTCCCTTCTCCTGTTGGCCATACTATTTCTGATACAGGCCAGGATCCCTGTATGATGATTGAAAGATCATCTAGTCCAAGGCCCCTGCCATAGCAGGACCACCCAGAGCAGGTCACATAGGAACACATCTAGGCAGGTTTTAAATGATCCTCTACATAATTTTTCTGGGTACCAAGGTCAGGCTGACAGGCCTGCAGTTCCCTAGGGCATCCTTCTGGCCCTTCTTGTAGATGGGTATCACATTTGCAAACCTTCAGTCACCTGGGACCCTTCTCTGTTAGCCAAGACAGCTGCTAAATGATGGTGAGAGGCTTGGTGAGCTCCTCTGCCAGCTACCTTAATACTCTAGCATGGATCTCATCCAGCCCCAGGGACCTGTGAACGTTCAGGTGCCATAGCAGATCATTAACTGCTTCCTCCTGGGATATATATAGCTGGTGTAACTAATAAAGACAGAGGCAAATGTGGCATTTTCCTCATCCTTGGTTGTAATATTTCCCCACACACACATCCAATAAAGGATGGAGATCCTCCCTGGCTCTCTTTTATTCTTGACGTATTTGCAAAAACTTTATGTTGGCCCTTATGACAGTGGCTAGATTGAGCTCCAGCTGGGTCTTAGCCTTTCTAATTTTTTCTCTCCTTGACTTAGAGATCCCAGTACTCATTCTGAGATGCCTGCCCCTTCTTCCAAAGGAACCAAACTCTCCTCCTTTTTTTCATTCATTCCTTGCTGGTTCAGATGACACAACTGAGTCTACATTTCAATTGCAAATTTATAATCCCTAACTTGAGGAAGAGAAATGCAGTTTGGCACATCATCACAGAAGGACCAGGGGATGATTGTTGCAAGCCACATCTCTGTCGTGGAATGCAGAGCTTCCCAGCTCTGCTGCAGGGAGCCTAAAGGCCTAACATTCAGGTCTCTTGTTATTTACCACACTTGCTACTACAGGCATGGGAGATTGGGAGGCTCTGCTTACAATTCTCTTAATTTCGCTTGCTAAAAATCACTGTCATTCTGCCAGGATTAAACGTGAAAGACATGCTGTTGGGCAGGGTCCTGGTTGCAACTTTGTCTTGTTTAAATGAATAACTTTCTCCTTTTTTTTAGCAAAAGTACTGCCTTCTAATAGATATATCACTTCTCGCTTTATGGCAGAACTACTCATTTCTTCCTAGAAATCTGGAATTTCTATCTTGAAGATACTCCACTTTTCTACAGTACGTTTCCAATATTGCTTAAGTCAGTAATCCTTCCATGACCTGTAAAATTTTTCACACATTTGGAATTTACCTAAATCCCCTCATCTTTTAGTGTTCAAGGGAAGTTATAGCTTCTGCCCTCCCAAGATGTTAGCCACAAACTTCCACTGGACTAAGATTTTTCAGTAGGGCCAGGATTTCACCTATGTCTCTGGAAGAATAAATTGATTCACAACCCTGAGCTACTGCACCAGAGGGGAGAATTAACTGCTGCTTCAAGCCATCAAATTGTTATTAAAAAAAAACCCCGGAAACTTATTATAAAATCAGTGTGAAAGTATTCAGTCCCTGACATTTCTCTGTTTCTTGTGAGAACTTGCAGTATATTTAGCTCTTTGACAAGGTTATACATTACACCTAAAAAGAAAGGGGAAGGAAACACTCCACACTGCAGACAAAGCCTAGAATTATCTTTAATAGGTGAAAGACAGCTGTGACCCCAGCTCAGTGCTGTGATGGAGAGCTGCTGGTGCGACAGCTCCTTTCTGCACTCTCGGATACAATGGGACGGGTGGAAGCAGCGCAGCTTTCTCCTACTTCCCATTCTGCAGGAATCAGAGGGAGAGTCAAACTTGGTAAAAACAGAATGAGACACTTTCAAGGTACTCTCGAGTAACTTGAAGCACTTGAAAGACTTGAGTTTCTATGTTATCTGAACACCGTTGACAGGAAAATGACAAAAAGGGGGGAAAGCTGTTACATTTCTTCCTAAAAGGGATTCAAAATGCTGGAGTTCACATTTACTTTTTTTTTTTTTTTTTGTGCTCAGCTGAATGTTTGAAAATAGCTCTGTATGCATTTATTCCAGAAAGAAATGGGGGGAGGGGGTGTCACTGAAGAAGTGGGAAGTCCCACTGGAGGGGAGTCACCCCTTCCCAGCTCCCCCAGCCTTTAAATGCATGGATATATAATTTAATAGAAATGCATAGATGTATAATTTAATAGAAATTAAATGTCATAGTCATTAACTCTAAGTAAAACTGAGTTGCCAGACTACTCAAGCACACACCCCAGGTGCCAAAGCAAACCATTGGGATTTTTTAAAGACTTGTGGCATTTATGAGAGCTCAGGTAATGTGCTAATTACAAAGCCATTAAATCAGTTCGGTTTATTTTTCAAATCTGTAGATGTTAAAAGCAATGGAGAGAAAGTCTGGGGGTGTGTGTGTGTTATTTTTTAAGCAAAAATTAAAGTAAACAGCCCTGAACCTATATAAGACTATGCAGCAAACTGATGTGTACGTGGTGATAACATATAGTTTGAATGGCACCTTTCCTGTGGGTTGGTTCATGAGCTGAGGATCTAGCTCGCTGCAGCTGTAACCCTTTGGTCTTGAAGCTCTTACTTGGTATTTGAATCAATTCAGTTACTGTTGCAGACTTGCATAAGTTGTTCACTGCAAGTTTCCAGCAGGTTTTGAATCTCAGAGCAGATGTCCCTTTCCTCTAATAGGACATTTTGATTTTCAGTGGTCATAGCAACAAAATGCCCTCCTTGGCCTTCTTGAAGAAAGCCTCAATAGAAAAAGCATTTTAATTAAGAAAATATACTAATTAGCTACCACCTGAAGTGATGATAAGAGTTTCACTTCATTAACGAGGCTGGGTGTGTTTGGAGAAACTCATCTGGCAACAAGGGGACTCATTTTTCAGGCTATTTTCAATATTTCTCTTCCTGCAGTGAGAAAGCAATCTTAATTAAAACCTGTGAAAAGCAGGGCATTTTTAGCTGGTAATTTACAGGAGTTTGAATAAGTCAAAAGAGGAAAAGACACCTTTTGGCAAATAGTGCATATAGATGTCTGCCAGCAAGCCTGCACTTAGCAACAGGAGCTTTTTATAAACCTGAGAGAGGCTGCTGGAACTGCAGGGTTCTTCTGAGATGAAGGCTGCGGTCAGCGTTGTTTATGAGCGCATGTCCCCTGCCCCAAACAGGGCCTTTAAAGCCTTCCATCCCATGTAACTTCTAACGCACACTGTTCCTGTGCTTATCAGGAATAGTCTGCACTTCTACGAACCAGAATTTCATGGTCCCATACGCCATCTCTGCACCCTTCTCAGGGCTATTCTCTCTAATTCCAGTATCTTTCTGCTTTTGCCCCCAGCTTTTTCTTTTTTTTCTAGCCAATTTCAGAGACTCTTGAAAGATGGAGGAAAAAAAAAAAAGTTTGTGTTCAGTATTTAATGCTTGGTTCATGGCCTTTGCTCTTTCAGTCTCTTGCATTTACATATACAAACCCAGCTTTGGGCATTGCTCAAACACACACTATTCAACCATCATGCCCACAATGAGATCACAATGCAGTATGATCTCATTCAGGCAGATTCTTTAATATCAATAGCTTCATTTAGTGCTTGCTCCTAGATCAGCCTGATTTTTTTCACTTGTATATGTTTCAGTGATTGGTGTCTGTGGGATTTCTCTTCCTCCTCCTTTTTGTCCATTAGAGAGACTTGGTCATCCTTCCCAGACAAACGAGCCCACTCAGGTGCATGATGGAGGACTTGCAGTCCAAAGTTAACATGTTTTGACAAGCCTAACTATTGGATTAGATGACTGGCAGCCCTTTCAGGAGGCTTGTTAAGAAGCCTGACTGAAAATTTGCACTATATTGTTAATGCTGGATTAAGGTAGGTTCTTTACATACTCACTTCCTTTTGCAGATAATAAGGGAGGTACAGGCAAGTGCTGCTGATCAGGTAGATGCTAAAGGTGGGTACTTACTGGAAAACTTCTGAACTGACAACACTGGAGCTTTCTGGAGGAGCTCAGGAAGCCAAGTCAGGTGGCCTTGATTCGAGCCCATTGAAGGTTTGGTGAGCCTTAAGATTTGATTGCAGGAGAACTGGAACTACTCTGTGTTCTACCACACTTAAACTACCTGCAAATCTTCTGATCTGTTTTCTAATAGGATATAGTGATGTTGTTGTCAATACTCATTTAATACAACCCCTTTCTGCTTTTCAGCAGTATTACTTTAAAAAGGAATAATAAAAAAAAAAAGAGTTGGCAGCAGTTTAGATGTCTGGAAAAAACATAAATAGGAACATCCTTATTCTGTGGGTGACAGTTGAGATTATTTCAGCAGTGCTATTTATAGTAAAGCTCTTCTCCTTAAAATTGTTTCATTAATGCAAACACTGAACTGCTGGCCTGATACATTCTCTCCATTTAAAGAAGGTAAAATGAAGCCAGATGCATAGATACTGAAGAAGAAATAGTGCTGACATTTCTATATGCATTCTGGGTTCTGTTTTCAACAAGTATCAGCTAGAACCGAGCAGTATGGTGGTTTGGCCTCTAGCCAGCCATCCCTCTATAGTTTAAGATCAATGTATACATTGTCTGCCAGTAGTATCAACATACACTAGTTTTTTCGTCTTCATCCTATTGTGGGTGCTTACATGATATTTATTGTAAATACAAAATATGTCCAGATTTAGAGTTCTTGCTTTCAGAAATGTATCGATGCTTAACCTTCACCATTGATCTGTATTTCAAGGTGATTTAAAAATATTATGCCATACATTCAGGTCCATTTGTAGTATAGAAATTGTTAAGAGTACTCAGAAGGATCCAGTATTTAATATTATTATACATCCAAGTTGATGTCTTTCTCTTTTCTCTTTCTCGTTAAGGTCTCTTAAAGTGGACAGTAAGCAAGTAGGCTTTTCTCATTCTCCTCCACTTCTGAGATGGTTCCACGTGCACGTACTCTTCCATGTTTAGAGAAAGAGGGCTACCTGCTGCAGCCTGTCATTGTCTCAAGTGGCATCAGGTGTGTAGTTTAGATGTGAGCCTAAAGAGTTGAGTGTTTCCTGGTATGATGTGCCAAACATCAGAGCAATGAAAATGCACGCGTTTTACAGGACATGTGGTTGCAAGGCAGTCGTGTCCAGACTATGTTATGCTGAGATACTCCATCAGTGTGAGCACCTTAGATGTCCTTGAAAGGTCTGGAATATATTTACTATGACATCCTGTGAACGTAACTTACCAAAGCATTCCCAATAACTAAAATACCTTGAAATTGTAGATGTCAGTGATTCTTGGAAGAGCAATCTGTACTTGACTAAGTAGGCGAGAACTGTGCTGTTTTCCTTCCTTCAAATGAGTCTGTTAGGTACATCCCCATCACTAAAGAAGAATAAATAATTTTGCATAATTGCCTATGTATTACTGACAGGACTGGTCCGATGATACAACGTGCCCTTACGTCAGTGGTTTTCACTTAATGGGTAACCGAAATCTTTTACAGGCATAAAATACAAAGCCAGTTTGTAAAAAGCAAGTCACTGAATTTTCTTAGTCTCCACATGAGTAATTGTGTTTCACTGAATATAATACAGCTTTGCTGAAAGCTCATGTTGGAAGTCAGAAAGATATTAGCATAAATTGTTTGAAAAAAATCTCTCTGCTCTTAACCTTATTTCTTCTCTCCGTTCTCACCATTTCCACATCTAAGCACAAACCCATGCGAACACAATTTTTCACTATTTTAAGTGAAGCAAGGTTTATGAGGAAAGTTAATATCTTTTATTTGCCTGGCATAGTTAGGGGAAAAACAAACAGACTTTATGGCGTATGATTCCTTGGAAATGGTCTTGGTTTCCTGAAATCTTGTCTGATTTCTTCTAAATATGATGGTCTAATAAAAAGATATTAAATCCTTCTACGTACCTTGTTTGTTTAGATCCTTAGACGATAGCGACATTATGATTTTAATACATCATAATTGTATATGAATAACATATTGTAGACAAATTATCCTCAGTTTTCTTATAGAACGCATTGTCTGGAAGACAGAGAAAGTCAAACTAACCTTATTTATTCTCTTTCAGTGGAAAAAGCAATGCCATGTGCTACCTAGATTCTTACCCAATTTTTTTTCCTAGCTAATGACCACCTTATTTTCTGTATTTGTGGAGTCTTCAGAATTTAAATACAATTCAAGTATCCATTCAGGAAAACTCCCAGCTAGGGTTCCCTTATGATTCTTCAGTTGGCCAAAACTGTCAGGATTTATCTCATATTTCCTGAGATTTTATTTAATATTGTCTTACATCACAATCCAAAATGTCTACAATCAGCACAAGTAGGTTAAAGCTACTGATGGGTTTGTTTACAAATGTATTTTTGTTCAGAGTATTCTTAAAATTTCAGTTAATTATAGTAAGCAGACAAAGACAGCATGTAGCACGATTCCAAAAATGTCCAGTGTTTCTCAACAAAGAGGTGGCCAGAGGAAAATCTTGCTCATCTCCATTGACACAGAGTTGTGCTTTAGGGGTTTTTGTCTCCCTGTGAGTTTTGAGAGATATTTGGTTGAGGTTTTTTTAACGTCTGGGGGGTATGGGTAGATCCAGTTTAAAGCCTGGACAATATTGAAATTATATGGGCTGATTTTCAAATCCTTTCTATGCAGTGGATTATGTTGGTTAGATATTAATTTTGTTTAGTTTGGTTTTGATTTCGACTTGGTCTGGGTTTAGATTAAATCTTTATATTTGTCTGCTGCATGCTCAATGGTTAGGATGCATGTAAGCTTCCAGGAACATTAAACCCTAATCCATCAAAATGTGTAAGGATTTTTATAATTCTAAGCATAGAAGGAGTTCAGTTAAGTTCTGTGTGTTGCTCATATGGTACAAAACACGGGGGCATTTAGAATTAAAACCAAAACCTTTAGAGAATACAGAAAAATGAATAGCTAATGTCAAACTTTGAAACACAACAGATGTTCGACCCTAATTTTATACATTTCAGTTTACCATTTTCCCTCCTTGCAAGAGGTTTTCTAAGGTTTACTGAAGGTATTTACCATAGGCTGTTAGTTTTATCATCAGTGTGGTTGTTATAGGAGCAATGATTTGTATCCTCTTGTCACCACGCTGACCTTTGCTCTTATCACAAAAAAAAAAGCTCTAATGATAAAGTCTAAGTGTGGTTTGTCTGGCTTTTTATCTAATCTGACATTTGTTAACTATCTTTATGAGACAATATGAAGAATGGCTATTTGAGTGCTATACAATTACATTTTACTTTTTATGGTGATTGATGGAATAAAACTCTTACAGGAAAATTCATAAATATGTTTTACTATATTTGACAAAGTCTTTTTGTGATGACAAGGTTAAGGTAATGTAAACACCTTCTTGTTGCTTGGTGGGAAGGGACTTGTTGTATTATGGGTGAGCCCAGTGTCCATTACCTTTCTCCCATTGCCTCAAGTTTACTATGGTAATTTTTCTTTATTTCTAAACATAAAAGAAATAATGTGGTCAGCTTGATGGCACAGAAAACATCAATTAAATAAACATGACTATGACAGCTATTGTATCAAAGTTCAGTATGCCAGGGAATTACAAAACAGCTGGATGTTAAATGTGTGTGAACTTCAGGAGTTTATGCATCCTTTGAGGACTGATATAAAACAGGATGCTTTTTATTCAAAAAGATTCAAGTGGTTGGACAGATTACTTTTCTGTAAAACGGATGCTGTAATTGGAACTTGGGTTTAAATGGACAATGCCTCCTTAAATTCTATAGGAGAGTATTTGCACCTTTGTAATAAGTGACTGTGCTGTATAACCGTATTATTTGGTGACTCACTGTATGAATTTGGTGAATCAGCTAGATGATGATTCAGTTCAGGATCACCATTAATTCACTCATTTTTATTGACTCCATGTAAATTTTGACCTTTGCATGTATCACAATTTCGATTTAAGAAAAGCTTACAGTAGAGAACCATAACTGCACATTAGATCTTAAACTTTCTTTTTGAGCACTTAAAAAAGGCTGTGAATAATAGAACTGGTTATTCTTCCAACATAGCAGCTTGAACAAAAACTTCAAATATCTAATTTGGATTTTTGTCAAAGAACACATAATTTTGTATAACTAGGTTTCCAGGTCAGAGACTTACTATCCGAATCAAATGTGGTAGAAAATACCTCCTGTGGCCCCAGAGCAAAATTGGAAACAATTAGACTGTTATGAATTTATAAGGGTTTTGGAGGGATGTAAATCAGGTTTACAAAACTTATTTTCAACTGTAATTACGTTATAAAAACAAGTGAAACAGTACTGCACCTAGGCAACAATGCCAAACTAACAGGGCAGAATAAAGCATGCAGAAGAGAAAGACACATAAGAGATAAGTAGTCATCATTTGTTTGCAGGCTTTCTTTCATGATTTTGTAATATTTATCAGGAAAAAGCAGAGGGATTTCAAAGCAACTATTCTGGGCACTCCTCCAGAATTAAGTGCAGCTGTTTATGCCTTAAAGTCAATTATTTTTCATTGTTTGTTCTGTAATCATTCATTATTTGTAGATGCCACAAAACAATCCATGAAGAGCTGACAGAACAAACATTATTTCCTGTAGATTTTTTTTTAAATATTCATCATATGCTTAAAGTTTGCATAAGGTAGTTCTGTGAACTCAGCAGAGGGCAGAAATGTGTGAACTTAAAGCCTTTTAGTACTATTAAAAATAAAAATCTTCTTTATTTTTAAAATCACTTGGTTTGTTTTCTCTTTCCTTCTTTGCATCTGTTACTGTTGGGATAAATCTATTAGAATAGGGGCCAAGTCAGTGTGAATCTATTGCACTGTGATCCTTTTCAAATTAATATTTCAAACAAGGATTTATCTCTGTCACTGTAATGGTACAAGTACCTTTGTCCATCTGATGCTGACTTGCCTGCTGCTGAATCCTTACCTTGAGAATTTCAGTAGTGGCTTAATTATTAATAGAGGACAGATATGATCCTTAGCTACAGTGAAAGAGAGTTTCAGTGAAGAATGCTCACAGCAATCATTATGGTTTTCAGTTTAGCCTGGTGAGCTTTGGTAGCCTAAGTAAAAGCCCATTTTTACAAACATTGATCTCAGAAGGTTATTGCCTGAAATATGTATAAAAAGAGCTCAGATGAGTCCCCATTGTTCCATAGCAGCTAAATAGAATGCGTCAGCCAAAAAAATATTTCAGGTGTTACTAGATGACAAGTCTGTATTGCAGCAGTACCTCCCTTCAATACCAAGTGCAGGATTTCCAGGACTGGTGTATCAAACCCTCCATACAGGATCTTGTGGGACCGTCTGACTGAATGATGCACATGACGAAAGCCCTTTGGTTTGTTTCCTGCTGCCTCTACTTCTGTAGAAACAGGGAGAATAACCAGTCTGGTAGTGCCTGTTAAAATTTACCACCCTTTGTACTAGAGGAGAGAAGAAATACATAGACACAAGGGCCAGAGCCACTAGTGGAACAAGAACAGCTGTGGCTTTGTAACAAGAAAAGAAAGACGAGAGGAGAGTACAAGAATAAAACAACAACAACAAAAAAAAATTCATGGGGAGATAAAGAAAAGATGTCCAGTAATAGAGAAACATGTGTAAGAGAACAAGGGGGACAGCAGGGAAAGACCTACAAAAGGCCTGTTTTCTACTTGACTGCCCTTGTTTTGGAGGCAGACTGCTTTCATACAATAAGACGCTGGCATTTAGAAATAGAATTCAATAGGACTTAAAGGCAGCGTGTATTTGAAAAGCTTTACCATGAACCCAGTCCTTCTCTCCTGTTTCAGTTCTGATTATCCCAAAAGAGAGACTGATCCAGTTCTTTAATTTGGGCATGGGGCAAGCAGAAAATATTTACTGAAGTAATCAGTTAATCAGTAGCACTGAAGGTGCCTAATTCAACTTGTGTTTTTCAATATAAAACAGGTAAGATGCGAATGAAATAAAATGAGTGTGAGAAGGGAATAAGAGCCTGGATCCATTGCCCTTGTAAAGAGTGAGAGTCAGTTGTGCTCTTGCCCTTGCATCTCTGCTAGTGCACAAATCCAAGTGATTTGCCTGTGATGTGTAATAATAGAAGGACAGCTACTTTTCATATCTGTGTTTTTGGTGGTGAGTTTGTTTCATAGTCAAACCTCTTTCTCATCCTTTAAAGATATATGTGCTGACATCTTCAACTGTAATTGGCCCCATTCTCTTTCCATTTAAATCAAGGATGTAACTTCAGTTCTATTTACAGACTATCCTCTTTATGTCTAATAGCTTCAGATGAGAAGAACAAGCAACAGATTCACAATGAATCTTTTCTTATTCCATGTAATCACAAGTTTCAAATTTGCTCTCAATTGTATTGTTTGTTAGTCTTCTGATTTTGTTTTCAAGGGAAGGTTGGAGTTTGCTTTTGAAAGGGCTAGCAAGAGGCTAAATTCCTGGCAAAGTATGATGTGCTGAGCCAAATAATGGCCCATCACAATGACTGACACTGATCCAGAATATGTAGCTCTGGTTCCTAGTGCAAGCTTTGTCATATCTTGCTGCTTTAGACTGCCAGATAATGTGATATCTAGGACATAAGTACACATACATGACATAAGGACACATAAGACACACAAGTTCAAGATGTTTTATTTTGTGTCTCTAACTACTAAACTAGATAAACCCAGGAAATGTAGTAAAATGCTAAATAAATGCAGATTGCATGTTTTCTGCATTATTATTCTGTTAGCCACCTGCATATTCAACATTGAAAATAAGCTGTTGCACAGAGATAGTAACCAGTGTCCATGGGAATTTTCTTGCAATTGAAACTGGCTTACTTAGTATTGATTAAAATATTAAGATATTTTGGAAACATAAGTATTTAGAGAACAGTCTAATAATTTAACTACCTATCTTAGTCCTCTATATCCCTCACAAATTCCAAAAAAGAAATGCCCATAAAATACAGATCTAAGAAAAGTCATTACAACATTGTCTAGTATAAATTGCTTGATGCAGTAATGTCAGTCTAAGAATAAGGGATTGTTCTGTAGACAAGTGTTTTCATGACTGAAATAAATAGATGCTGGGGCCTGAAGCACCTGCTAAGTGATGGATAGATTGAGTACTTAGATGCCACCCTGAGTCTAGTATATACTCCAGAATCAGAAATTATATTGATCAGTAAAGTGAAGTATTACAATAACATTCGACCTTTGCAGATCCATGGTTAAACCCACTAGAAAGGATACCATTTATTACAATAATTCTCATTAAAAATGTGTTTCTACTCTTCAGCCACTATGAACATTAATGTGGGTATAAAAATACAGCAAATTAGCGCCCAATGAAATGTAATTCTCAGCAGAGTCTGCAGGGAGGGCAGTGCTCCTATCTAATTATAGGATGGAGTTAAATTTGAGTCCTGTTTTGATCCCATGACTACAAACCTTCACATTTCATAAGGCTAGTTTCATTTAAAAGTAACAGATTGGGGGGAGGGGGGGGGAGTGAAAAAAAACCCCTATCAATTCATCCAACTGTTTTTTGAAGTAATGTTCGCACAGCAGAAGTACTGATTTTGTTTTCTGACAAGTGGGAAGCAAAGAGGTGTCTCGGGGACAGAGTTATGCACTTCACTCACAAGAGGGAAGTAACAATGTATTTATTGATACAAAGCAGTGTTTAAACAAGCCTTGAAACAGTAAATGTGACTTTACGGAAAAAAAACCAACAAACTTCGATGGTGGGATACACCTGATCATTTACTACACAGGGGACAAGATAAATCAATAGTTTATCTTGTGAGATTGTGTGTACAATTCAGCTTGAGTATACCCTTAGTAAAGATCCAAAGTTTCAGCATGCTATATGTCACTTACCAAGGATCTGTTGCGGTAAAGAATCTCTTAATCCCAGGGACTATCCTCGACAAGGCGTCCCTGCTCAAGGAGACATTCTGGGGTGCAGCCAGCTACTGTGCAGGAGAGCTCAAAGGGCTCTTGGGCTGCCTACTATTTATGGGGCTAAGATGATTGACTTACAGTCGTATTTTCCTATTACTCTTACACCTGAACGTATTGTTCAAGCTAGCCCATGGCTATGGTATTATGTATTTTCCCTGAATCCAGTTTAGCAGGGTGGGATCGTTACACCCAGATGCATCATTATCACTGGAGATAAAGGTCGTGTTGATGAGGCGTAAAAATGCACCATCACAAGAGGCTACGGATGTAATTCTGCTTATGGTCTTATTTCAAATAATGTATAATCCAAATAACTTCCATGAATCAAATTCTGGCCTTGGTCCACTGAAACTGAAGGTATTTAGAAATGTTAGGAGAGCAATTGCAGGTGTACACTAGTGTAAGTGGAGAATTCAGCCAACTAGATCTGTAGAACTATACAAGTGTAAAAGTGATAAAATCAGGTTCAGCTAAGTTCATCCCATAGTTTCTTGGGACTCCTGAGGTCCCAAGTACAAAATATAATGCACAGAATGCCAGTCTTAACTCTGAAATTCTTTCATTTGGCTGGCAGGTGTCATGGTGACCTGAACATCATTTAAGTCGAAAAGGGTTTTTCTGGTGTGTTAGTCTCTTGTGGCATTATTGTACATTATATACAACATTCTAGATGTGGGACAATTTATCTATTTTTATAGAGGTGGTAACATTAATTTTAATGTTAGCCTTTGGTATGACACAGACTTTGTCTTCATTATTCTGAAATATTATTTGAAAAAAGCCTCACAAATCCATTTATGTTTTCAATCTGCTTTGAACTATTTTTCAACAACTCAGGTCAAGACCTAATTTCTACAGCAATCTTTACTGTATTTTATTGTTCACCAGCGACTTGTACACGATTAAGGAATCCATCAGGAAAATTCTTCTTTTATTCTTTCTATAACATCTCTTTTCCCAATGTCCCACTTGCAATATTTGTTTTTTTGGTTGGGGTTTTTTTTTTTCAGTATGGGAGCTGGAATAAAATTTGAGGATGAAAAATGGATACTATACTTTAGAAACTGGCAAAGTAATTTCAACTACCTCCTTTTTAATTTCAAGACTTAAAATTGGATGCCTCTCATATAAGGTTTTTGTGAATAAGGAAGTTTCCAAGTTATCTAAAACATCAGTCCTTGCTGGTGTGTGGGGGGGGGGTTATCAGGGGATAGGATGTGCCATTGGAACATTTTTGATAGTAGCAGTGTTTCAGGAACGCAGGAACCATAATTACCTATTTAAGCAATTAATGTATTTTTGACCTTGTTCAGGAGGTTGTTAAATCCTTGTTGGAAAAGACATGCCAATTTTGGCAAAGTCAGTAGGCAAAGCAAGGGGGATGCTGTGCTGTGTGCAGCTGGGAGCAAGGCACAAAGATACCTTTGGTATGAAGACACTGGCCGAGACATCAGGAAGATTCTTCATCACCCTATCTTTTCCAAGCTCCAAGAGATTTTATATGTTTATGACTTCATGAAGTCAGAGTCAGTTTTAGCAGTCTGTGGAACTGAAACCTCTTCTCTTCTCTTCTCTTCTCTTCTCTTCTCTTCTCTTCTCTTCTCTTCTCTTCTCTTCTCTTCTCTTCTCTTC